>JAPSGF010000053.1:5170395-5208115 GCA_035772895.1 Perdix hodgsoniae
CTGTGATTTCTTTTGCAGATGGTATTCATAGCACACAATAAAAAAGGAAGGCAGAAAAAAACAACCTGATTAAATACCAGGGCACTGCAGGAAATATTGGCCAGCAAAAATCTCAGTCTCCCCTTTCATATATTTCTCTAGACAATGTTTTGGAGTGGGTGGGCTCATGTGCTCTTGTTCCTCATAGTTAACTGGAATCTCACAAAAATACATGGGAAGGTGGCTGAAAAAAATTTCTTCTCAATACAATAAACATTTCCCCCATTCTTTTCTTAAATTCATGCTCTTTCTCTCCAGTAGCTGAAAGTTGACTTTCTTCTTGAAAGAGCCACCTTAATTTAGCAGATAACAGTGCATTTTTTCAGATGTTTTCGAAGTATCCTGGAGATACAGTATTGTTTCAGCTCTCATGTTTGCTTTCATAAGAAGATACAAAACAGTTCAGTTAAGAGCAGCAACTTAAAAAATGAAAGCTGTTATGTGTCCATATATATACATATACACACATATATATGTGTATCTATCTGTAGTTGCACTGCAGTTCACCATAGGTAGCCACATATACTGTGGTCATTTTCTGGGAAGGCACTAGCTCTGACTGCTGAAGTGATTTGGGATGAATTCTTCACTGAATCTTGATGTTGCTGTTGCAGTAAATTTTGACCACATGGAAGCTTTTAAGATCAGTAAAAATGCCAGACTCTTCATGGCAATGTGTCCTGTGTTCTGCTGCACCATTGTGGCCATTGCTGTAATTCAGGTACAATTCAAGTGTCATTGAAAAACACATCTAATTTAATGACTTTTCATCTCAGAGCATTAATGGAAAGGCTCGTATGATATAAATACATTTGCAAGCAAGGACAATTAACTTAGTAGCAGCAGCTGGGTTAGGAAATCTGTGGCCTGAGAGCAGAGAGAGCTGTTATGTATATTACAATGCCCAATAAATCATTTAAAGCAAGAACCAATTATCTGATAATTTCCAGCGTCTGCTCTTCAATTAACAGACTGAATGTGCACCTTTAAAGAAAAAGAGTGATTTTTTCCCAATGTATTAGATTTTTTTTTTAACCTAGAGATAATATATATGGATTTTGTTATTAGTTTTTAGACTAGACTCCACTGCTGAGAGTCCAGCTGCTTCTAGGATCTTTCACCCTGGTTTACAGCGGGCATGGGGTTACCTGTTCTCTGCAGCTGATGGCATTTTGTAGCACATTTAATATAGCATTAAAATTTGAAAGTTTTAATGATGAGTTGAAAGGGGCCATGGGAGCAGGCTGGGATAAAATGCCCTCTATGGGGCTGTGGTGCAGGAGGAGAAAGGAAAGAGATGATGGTATGGCAACAAAATGTGTCTTTGTAAGGGAAGCTTAGTCACTTGATTCAATACACTGTGTCAACACAACAAAAATAATCTGACTCTGCTCCTTTTATTGCTCATTTTAATCTCTTCTTCTTGCTTCCACTGAGTTTCTTATCTGTATGGATTCTCGCAGCTAGCAAAACCAAACTTATTAGTATTCAAGTTATGAATTAGGAGAGCACAAGCACCCTCATGCATTCTTCTTATTGTATGTTCAGTATGTTTATGTATTAATTACACAGAGAAAATTAAAACAAAGATTAATGTTCCCAAAATTAGAGCTGTTATTCAGGCAATGTGCCATGGGGGCTGACCTGCCCAAAGCAGCATCCTGATCCAAAGCACTGCAGAGCTGCTGAGGGGACCCTGGGAGTGCAGACCTCACCTCCTGATGCTAGCACAGATGCTCAGCTCTGGGACACACATTAAGGGAAGCCTCTGAACCTGGGCTGGGGTCACAGTGAATGTTGAAGGCTCTTCGTTATGAAGCTGTGAACCCAATGGTGGAGTCATCATTCTTGGTGCTGTTTCAGAGGTGTGTGGGTGTGATGATTAGGTACTTGTTTAGGTGGTGGGCTAGGCAGTGGTAGGTCGATGATGGGATTTGATGATCTCAAGGGTGTTTTCCAACACAAATGCTCCTAGGATTCTATTATTCTATAAGGGGACTCATGGAAAAAAATATTAAAGATAGTTGTTAATCTCTATGGTGATTTGCAGACAAATTGTTTTGCAATTACTGAGAGCAACTGTAGGGACTATAAAAGCTTTGTGCCTTGCAAGCAAAGCAAGATTTCTTCTGGAGAATTTCTAGATAACATACTGCACAGTAAAAGACAAATTCATACACTGAGTCCAATTGATTTCTGAAGTGGTGCAATGAAAAAGATAGATGAACTGCAGTGGAACTACCAAGTCAGGAGTTCTTGTCCAGAACTCCAAGGTCAAATATATAAAAACTGGAAAAAAAACCCAACAGTGGAGTATGTTCTTAACAGAAATTTGCAAAATTAGCATGAGAATCATTTTGCATTTATTTTAAGAAGTGCATTATTAGGCATATTATTTATGTTAATGCTCTTATGCATATAGCATGGAAATGATTCAACAGCTTCTTTATGCTTAATAAAAATAATATACAGCATCTTCTAACTAGTTTTAAACTATTTACTGTACTTGATTTCTCTTAATTTTCAGCTAGTGTGATGTAAGCAGTAAAAATAGAAAAATTACAAAAAATAGGAGTCATATATTAATTATATATTCAGCTTTATAGACTTTTTTTTTATGCCCGGAGCACTACAGAAATTAATATGCAAAACCCAGAATGTGAGTTACAAAAGGTGCTCTCTGATATCAATACTAGATTTAAGATTTAATCAAGTTGGGCGTGCAACAGTTCAACCTGATGGCATTCAGTGTTAGCTGTGCTTTAATAGTCCACATTATAACTCATCTAATTTTATAATTTTGATTATTTTATCGAATAAAAAAAATTATCTACTCTGAATAATCAGTAAATAAACTGTGTATTAACCAGAGAGATGGTTTAAATTTCCTATCTCTGAAATAATCCTGGATTTACAAGAACTAATGATGACTAATCTCACTTAGTACTAAAGAGAACAAGTGCTTATTAGAAATTTTACCCTGTTTTTGCTGTTTTTACATAAATCTTTGCATAAATCTTCCAAGATTTAACACTCAATGAGACTCTGTATGAAAGCTGAATATAAACCATGGATTTAGTTAATTTCATATTGAGGAAAATCTGCAACTATATTAATCCTCAGAAAATTAAAATTAATAGAAGAATTTCTGTTAACAAACTGCATTTCAGAGCATTGCCTGAAGCAATTGCAGCAAAACATCATTGTTATTCAGTAGCACTGTGTGGGTGGAGAGCAATGAGCTGAAAGGACCTGCAGATCATTGCTTGTGCGTTTCACTCATAAACACCACAAACTGCTTTATTGCAGAGTGATGTAGTTACACACGATATGCTGTGATGAACATTTTTCTTCAGTGTTGCATTTCCATGCAGGTTTTTGTGCCCTGTTGCTGTCACTGTGTTTCCAGGACAGCGGTGAGATGGAGATCTTTGTCTCAGAGGTTGTTTCCTGCTGCAGTGAGGTGCGCTGAATGCTGTAAACAAAATCCATCAGAAAGTCCCCTCTAAGGCCCCAACTTCCCATCAGACCCCCCCTGTCTGACATATATCGCTTTCGCTACTTCAATAGAAGAGAAAAACTGCGAGGGTTTAGCAACTTGACAAAATTTAAAAGAGCAAGTGTGTAAAGTTTGGGTGCAACCGTGACAGGAAACCTCTGCGGGGGGCACAGGTAAGATTAATGTTATACTGGCTCAACAGAAACAGAGGGGATAGCTGAGTAGTTCATGTTGTAAGGATCTCCTGAAGTTGCTGTAGGTCTTCTGGAAAAGATTGGCTCTGCTGCTCCTCAGGCCAAGCATCCATTGAAGACCTGGCAAGACAAGCTCAGCAATTTGGGCCAGGCTTTGCACACAGCGCAAAGGAAAGCCCTGCAGGTTATTCATGTTTGAAATGGCTGCAGCAGAATTTTAGCGTTCTGAGTAATTGTAGCTGTAGTCATAGCACACGGATGACAGAACAATAAAAGTTGTGGAATGGAATAATAACCTCCATGGCTTTGCCAGCGCAGTTCAGATGGGTGACAAAATACAACAGCATGCTTGAATTTTGCTAAGGAAAAAAAATGTTTTTTTGGAATCTTCTTCATCCACCTATCTAGTAAAGAATTTACTTCTCCAGTTCTTACTAGTAAAAAGCAAAGATTTTGTATATAGCAGTAAGAAATAAAGTTTGTAATAATTTTCAAAAAACAATCTTCAGCTGTTTTCCAACCTACCTCTTTAAATGTTTCTCTCTCTGCTTTCTTTTTTCCTCTGTTTTGAGTTGGAGCAGTAAGGCGTTCTTATGCATTGAGATTCTCCATAGAGAGTTCAGATGTTAGGAAGATAAACAGAAATCAAATAGTCTTTTAAAATCCTAAGCTTGTTTGTTGTCAGTGTGCAATAGGAAATCTAATGTATTTACTGCTGATGTGAATACGGATAAGCTAGTGGCAAGTGGGAAGGGTGATTATGACACTGAGAATTCATCTACTAAAAAGGACTAAACACATACAGCAAAAGCCAGAGGATACAGAAATAGCTGCACCACTAATATGGAACAACTACAGGATCAACTAATTAGTTTCAAGTACCATTCTGCCTTTGGACAGGTTTCAATGTGGCTCAAAAATGGATCAAATAATTTCCTCATATTTACATTCAGGGATGGTTTTGCAGGTACTATAGAAGCTTTTCTACTCCTGCTGTCACTGCAAGGCTTGTTTGCCTTGTGGAATAAACTCAATTTTTTATCTTTCCTGAGTATCTGAAAAAGAGTTGCTCGTGAGAATCAAGCACACCCGTGTGTGTACAACCCAAGTGAAGATCTGAGCAAAGGAAATGAGTAAAGGGAATGGATTAAATTTAGAGGTAAAGGGGATTAAGCAGCAGTATGTTCCAGTGAATTGAATTCAAAGAAGAAGAACTGAAATCCTGGGCAGGTGAAATCCTGATCCTTTGGGAGATAATAGCCAAAATTCAGCTGATGTCTTTTGGTCCCTAATTTGCTCACTGTATTCTATTACTTTGCTTTGTAGTTGCAGGTAACCCTCACTAAGACAGTTCAGAAGCTGAGTTACCACGCATACATGCAGATCTGTATGTTCTCAGGCTCTGAGCATGACAGTCAGTTTCCTAACTGTCATCCCACATTTATCATCTGTCCCTGACCCTATAGATAACACCAGGTCAGCTGAATCTGTACTTTGAGCAGTGTGCAATGATTTCATACCACAGTCCTTACCTGCAGCCCTTTTTTATGTACTGACATGGGGAAGCATGCACACCATTCAGTCCCAAAAGTCCTTCACATCACCCTGCTTCATCCTACCCATCAGGGTACCAAAGCTGTGACTGCTCTGTAGGTGTGCCCATAACATGAAGAGGGTAACGAAACTCTGTGCAACCTCAAAGGGACTGGTAACTTGAAAAGCCAGAAGACTATGGATTCTAGAAGCCCTTCATTAGGACAGGTTACATTTATGTGTATCTTAGTGATTGGAAGCACTGTGGTCTAACCCTCATGTGACTTACAAAAGAATAAAATAGAATCTCTAAAACAGTTTGATCTTGTTTCATTGGCAATATCAACAGAAATAGTAAAAGAAGGAAAAAATCTTACTTGATATTTTTCTATTTCTAGTATTTGTTCTTTTGATTAATGATTAATAATACAGACATTTCAGCTGAGTATTTCTGAAAAGCTTCCCGACAATAGGAGACCTCAGAAGTTATCCACCAGACTAAGTGAAACAGCTTTGCAATTTATGGTATCTTTATCTCATTTTGGATAAAATGGTAGTAAATTTAGTGTAGAAAAAAAGTCTTGGAAGGGTGAGAGTCTAGATTAATTGATGTAAAGGAGAGAAGGTCATTGATTTGAAAGTTCTTTCCAGTTCTAATTTCTATGCGCTGAGGAGGGTGACAGATAACACTTCATGAAAACTGCATTTTTATTGACTTTTGTGATCAAATGATTCTGTTGTTCAAAGTAATTCTTATATTCAGTGGATATGCTTAGCTGTATAGTAGCAAACCATCTATAAGCAGTAGAAAAAGTACAACTATTCTGACTCCTGCACTGAATAAAAATCAGAGGGTAAATTCTTCAAGCCATAAGTGCTTGTCTTGCAAAATAAATCATAAGAATGAGCCAGTGTGTAATTAATTATTCTACCTTTGGCAGAACTTAGTGCATTTAAGTGATCTGTTTGATTCAATAAGTTTAATCAATTCATTTCACTGTTGATCAGGAGAGGAATGCAATAATTTAGAAAACTGACTTGCTTTAATGTGTGGGTTTTGGTTTGGTTTTGATACAGCTGATAATAAATGAGGAATTCTCCTAATGTTTAGCTCATGTCTACTCTGATAGATGGCTATCCATTGCTAAGGCTCGGCCAGTCATGTGTTTCACCTATCCAAATGGCTTTTCTGTGAGAGGTCTTGGGCCCTGAGCACCTGCACCCACCTTACTTCTTAGAAATTGTGAGTGATGCTGATTTTTTAGAGTTCATGCCATTGAAAGTGGGATTTTATGAACTGCTCCCTGGTGCCTTGTGGAACAGTCTGTCTCTCCTCTTACAACTTTGTCAGCCCAGAATACTGACAGGAGTTCTCAGCAGCATCTTCAGGAGACTGTGAGGTAGCCAGGAATAGATGGGGACAGGCAGGTCTGTTAGAGGCAGCCAGGCCAAGGGGCAGCACTTGCTCAGATCTGCAGTTCGACTCAGAGCAGATGAGAAACATGCTACTCTAGAGCAAGCAAAAAGCTCCAACATCATCTCATTGCAGCCTTCTCCAGTCACAGCCTGATGACCCCAGTGTGTCTTCACAAGGTAGCTGACCTGTGTGGACCTGCGCCAGGAGCTTGTTTCAATCTGCTTCCACCAGAGACTAGAATTCTGACATACAAATAGCTTTCTTGTTCATGATCATGTCCCAGGTGTGGAGAGATCAATAAACCTATCGATAAGGCATCGCATTCTGAATAGAAATTATCAACTCAGCTCACCCAAGATGAAGCTGAGCCTCTTTTCAGAGTGAAAATTGCTGGACTTTGTGAGGGAGAAGTTTGTAGCTTTACTGCTGCTGAAATTGCAATTTGCCAGGGACAGTTCTGCCAAAAGAGCTGCTTGTAACTTGGTTCCTGTGACAGAGGTCAGCACAGACAGTACAGGATTTCGATGACCTTCCACTTCAGTAAATATTGCTAAACCAAAAGGTCCAAGTAACATAACTGATTAATTACCATGTTCCAAAGAAACATGTTTATTATGCTTTAACTCATTAACACAACGTTTATGTGGAAAATAAAAGGCTATTAGGAAGCAAAACATGTAAAATCTTAATCTCCTGAGAGCCAAGTTACCTTATAACATTAGTAAGAGTTGCCAAGGCAATAAGCAAAGCAGACATTTACTACTTGGCTTAGACTTTTTTTTCCACTCTTAGCAAACGAACGGGCTGCTGTGGTTAGCAAGGTAGGAGTAAGGGGAGCAACTGGCCATACAAGCCCCTGATACTTAGTCTGCCCTAGAGGAATGCCACTCATTCCACTCCAGAAGTTTTCTATCTGCTTTTTCACTGAAACATATCTGGAACTGACCCTTAAATTCTTACTTAGACATGCCAGTATAGATTTTCCATCTTCACTTTAGGTTTTAGCCGTTTTTAGGGTTTTTTACAATATACATAGGTTGATATTTGCTGTGATAGGAGGCTAAATACAAATTGTTTTAGAAAACAAATAAGATCAGACTCTGGTCCAATAGATGGAGTCAAATATTTTGACTTTTAACCAGCTCTGTATTTTCAAAAGATTTTGCCAGATTCATCAATATATTTCCAGAATCATCACTCCCACTACCAAAATCTGAGACAAAAATGATTTATTTAATTTGTGAAATAAATAATTAGTGCCAAAGATGATTAGGAACCTGGGAATTTAGATTTTGAGCGTACTTTCTTGTTAAATTTTTGTAGTGATAATGCTGATGGAGCTGGGTCATGACTAGGATGGACGTGATTGCTGCAATCATTTTTAAAATACACTATTAAGAACATCATTTCTTCATGCACAAAGAAGGTCTCAGATTGATTTCTGCTACTGTTAATAGCAAAATTGTTACTGAGTTTTTTCTCTGGTTGGAACAGACATTTTCTTTTTAACTACAAATTGTGAGTCATCAAGGATCTGCCTTTGATTAGACAATGTTAGATTGAAGCCTTTCTATGTAATTTCACATACAGTGTTGTATTGCTGGTAGTTCTTCTACCTTCTAATTAGATGCAGTAGGTGGGTCTGATTCTACATGCCAGTTTGTGCAGCGTGACCAAGAGAGGGAACTGGAGCACTGCAGTCAGCTGTGACCATTCACACCACTCTCCAGTGCTCGTGTTCTGCAGAGGTTAAAGCCACGTTTTTATGCCAGCATCAGTTCCGTGTCAATGCCATTGCTTGTTTTCTGTGCTGAAATGCAGAAAATAGTTGGGTTCAGATACGGTTTAACTGTGAAAATGTACACAGTTTGACACTGCATCTTGGCAGGTTGATCTTTTGGACAAATCCATTGGTATGATATAGCTCATGCATGGTATTTTTGCTGGAAGGCATACTAATGTTCATTAGAAGGGCAGAGAGAAAAACAGAAGGATTGATGAGGTCTTCAGCCAGTGTTGGCAGTTTTTAAAGTTTTAAAGTTCCACACATTTGTATTCAGAAGATATGACCACAGAGAGGTTAAGTAAGCTCTATGGTTTATATATTACAGACCGTTACAGAACTAGAGATAGAATTCAAGAAATTATGATTCCCGGTCCTGATCAGACAATGAGGAAACATGAAGTGAAAAGCAAAGACATGCAAGATATTAGCCAAATTTTAATTGAGCTGTTCTTGTGTTCCAAAACTTCACAGTTTTGGTAATATTTAACAGCACATTTTACTTCCACAGAATGGAATTAAAATGTCCAATTTCATCCCCTTCCATCAAAGGAGGATCCTTATGTTTTTGTAATCATGAGAAGTGACTACTTAGCAGAGTATGCTGTCAGCTTCTCAGCCAAGTGGACCTGGGGCTCAGTGCAAGCTTTTCTAAGTCACTGACTGTGCTCTGCTTCATTGGCAGGTACAGCTGGGTAAATCCTACTGTGCATAAACGAAATCTTACCAGCTGACAATAGAAACATATACTTCCACGTCTTCAAATGTTTCTGTTTTTGTCAAGCATCATGGCATTCAGGACCACTGGAAGCAGGGTGGATAATTTGGTAGAGCTGGTAAAAGTTTATTCTGCCCTGTGATCTCTCAACTCAATAGAAATTTATGTTTAGAATCCTACCATCTCCGTGGTCTTCGACTGAGACTATGGAGTCTCTGTGTAACTGTTGATATTTATCCCACATCCTACTGGTGAAACGGTGTCTTTTTCCAACCCAATAAAGAGAGTTCGCACTAAGCCATCATATATTGCATCAAGCAAGATTACATCCAATAACATGTTCTGGACAAGGATCAGATCTTGAAAAAGCAGGATGCCAAGTGTATCCTTTCCAACTAAGTTGTACTAAAAAACAAGGAAAATATTTTTTTGACTAACAGCACAAAGAAACATCAACTTCATGTTTTGGAAATTGTACAAACAATTATACACTCAATATTGTACAAAGCCTCAAAAAGAGGGCAAGGCTGCCAGCTTACTGAAGGGAAATAACATCCCTGCATCACTTTTGGTAAAACCAAAAGCCTAAAAAGCTATACAGTATATTTGGTTATGTATTACATTGTATCACCAGCTGAAATGTCCTCTAAGGAAAACTCAGAGTTCCACAGAGCCATTTGAGAAAGAAGTAGTACATGAGAATACACGGGATGTACTGGATATGTCATCTGCTCCCCCAGCAGCTGCTGTTCCATCACTATCAGCACACTGGGTTCTACAGAGTCAAATCTGAAGCTAAGCAGATCATAGTTGTCTCAGGACCTAGAAGAATATCCCATACAGTTTACTGATTCTAGGGGATTGCATGGATTGAAATGAGCTAGTTAAAAGAGCATTTCTGCTGCCAGTGCTGTCTTGCTAAGATGTTTCAGGGGGGAATAAATAGAGATGAGCACATTTGTCACTGTCTGGTAGTGTCAAGAGCAAGGTGCAGCAATTCCTTTACCAAGATAATCCAGAAACTAATGTAATTGTTCTGCTTCTCAAATTTGGCTCTTTTGAAGACACTGCAACAATGACAATTGATACAAAAAGCTTTGATCGCTGTTTTGGTACAGAGAAGACATGAAACATAGAATCAGATAATGGTTTGGGTTGAACGAGACCCTAAACATAATCTACTTCCAACCCCTCTATCATGCCTCATGCTTTTATGTAGCAAGTACTGTGAACGAGCAGTAGGAATAACATTAAACAGAGGATTTAGTAAGGAGGTTTTATGATAATCCTCTTTGAAGCAAGAGAAGGGTGACAGTGAAGAGCCAGCTATGAAAGCTGCATAGTAGAAAGAACACAGAACTCAAGTGAAAGAGCTGGTATCAGAACCCTGTCAGGGGGACTCTAACCTCAGCTACAGTGGTACGAAACAGATGTTCTGAAAGCACTGCAGTTATTCAGGTATTGTCACTAGTATTGTAACCAAGATGAGATTGCACTTAGAATTGGCAGCAATGAGTCAGTTATGGGATGAGCACAGATTCAGACTTACTGCTCGTGTGAGCAGTATAGGATCAGGTGAGATTGATGCCAGTTGAGCATCTCACCCAAGGCATGCATACAAACCATCTTCCCACAGAGCCAGTCTTTGCAGTGCCCACCACAAGAGCAGCAGTGGCCCAGAAGAGCAGGCTCTGGATCTAGGCCTGGATCCCATTGCGGTTGGTGGTAGAACTGTGATTGACTTCAAGGTGGATGTGGTTATATGCTGAGCTTAATGAGCCTGTAACGAGGAAGATTCTTGCTAGGTTATTCTCAGCTTTTCCTGTTACAGAAATTATAATTTCAGTAAACACACAGAGAAAAAGAAGCCAGATATAGAAAGTCATTACAAATAAGGGAACTGACTTTAAATTTAAAAGAAGTGGAGTTAAAGGTCTTCTGCTTTCAAACATTTCCTTAAAAGCCATGCTCTCTGAGAACACATGGACTGCTTTAGTAATCTGTGTTCTCAACAAGTCAACAAATTCACACTGCTTTGGTTCCTGACTGCGTTCATATCAGACCGACATGAAAAGTGGCACAAAGGGCAACTAAACTCTTGCTAAATCAAACCATACTTTCATTTGTATAAGTGGAAGCAATAGGAGACAGTGGACAGTGCTTAATGAATTCAAAACATCTTTAACATTTAGTTATTTTGTGTGTGTGTGTGTGTGTGTGTGTTTGTGATGTGGCAGCTCACCTTAAGGCCTGCACATTGATAGAAGCATTTAACTCAAAGCATAGTAATTTATTTTTTTTTACCTGCAGGCAAGTTCATAAGCATGTTTCAAGGCAAAATATGAAATAGCCCCACCTGGAATTGCTACAAATGATCAGGAAAAATCAACACAGTCAGAAATTCCAAGCAGATCCATGCAAAAAAAATTTAAAAGTCTGAAAAAATATCCCTTCTCATTCCTAATAAAAAAAAGTAAATGAAAGCCCAAGCCTTATTTGTTAATGTTTCAGATGGTGACTTGGTAACTGCTGCAAATAGCAATTTCAAGAAAAGTCTCTCAGTCACAGACAAGAACAACTTTGATATTTCTCTTCTGTAGAAATACAAAGCTTTTCCATCACCTTTTATCTAGGAGCTGAAGCATGGTAAGTTCCAGCTGGAAGTAACAAATCTGTCTGTAATGTGAGGGAAACATTTATTGATGGCTACAGCAGATTTCATATTTTAAGCCATTATAAAATCAACATGAATGTTTTTCTAAAGAAATATTGTGTTCAAATAAACAAAAATTCTTATATTTCTGATATGAATTGTTAGTAAGGATCAGGAGGTCTGCTTTCATTTCTATAATGTATAAACGTCATTGAATTGTGATGGCAGATTTCTTGGGAAAAAAACATGGAGAATATTAATAAAAATCTTCACAGAGTTTTCAGTACAAGGGCTGAGCTTAGCCTGGATCAAAATATGCAAAATGTACTATTTTTAGTATATTGAAGAATCTTCATGCACCTTTTTGAATGGCTGCACTACATGAGAAGCAAAAACAAGCGAAAATTTAGCATCTGGTATATTGTGTCTCTCCATTCACTACCTGCTTATTGTTTCAACATAATGGATTTTCTTTGTGTGCTGGATTACCCCCCCCTTCCCCACCCTCCAATGGAAGCAGGAAAATGACATTTTCTCAGCTGTATGCAGACTCCTTCAATTTGATTTTTCAGCCCATCTATAATTCCCACCATATCACAAAGCTTTGCAGGTTGCCAAGTTCAGTTTAAGAAGATCCAAATTTTACACATACTTCACTTGATAAAAACTGACAAAAGCAATTGGACAAATAAGAATACCTCGATAAAGTTTAAGGAGGTGAAGCCAACAACCGAGAATTTCCCGGCACTAATCTAAAAAGCAGTGGAAAGTTTCACACTGTAAAATCTGACATTTCCCTTCCATTTTGAAAGGGCAGATCTAGTAATGGTGTCCTTATTATGCCATGGGTGAACCACACACTGTCCACAGTAAGCAACAGAGACATTAACAATAAGCTACCTTTATCTACGTTACAGGGGTGGAGCGCTGAGGATCCATAGAACTGAAAAAGCTCTTTACTGTACAGCACTAGGTTTCAAAGAGAAAAGAAGGAGCAGACACTGCAGGCAGAAATGTCTTTAAATGTGCCTAATTAGGAATTTCCCAAGCAACTTCTGCAGTTATAAATGGCGTAGAGTTCAGGTTGGGAGCCCAATTCCTGTTCTCATTGCCTTGTATTATGTTTTACTGCTGTGGAAAGGAATGTGATGATGATCTGAATCTGCATTTGCATTTGTCGGTATTAAGAAATAGGAATTGACCAAAGCTTTATAATTGCCTTCAAAATTCAGTTTCCATGGAAGGATCTTCCAGGGATGTTATTCTGGAGAAATCCAGTTCAAGCTCAGACAATGAGGAGCATAGTCACTGCTGTAGAGCACATTACTATCAAACTGGAAACACAAGTGAAGAAAAGCGAAGATGTATTACTCTGGCAGTGTGGCAGGGTAATTGCCAGTTTACTGACCAATAAAATCGAAGGGTTATGTAAATATCCTCCTAAGTAATAATGCATTTCAATAGCACTTTCTATTTCAGGTTTACTAGCACTTTTCTACCGTTAGTGAATGAGTGTCACCAGGCTCTACTTAATCCACACAGTGCAAAAAAAATCCTTTCCTGGAGACTGCCCTTGTAGTACATCATCTGTGCATGTCCTCCATGTGACAAAAAGGGAAACTAGAACAAAGTGTCAGCTCTTGGTATTGTTTTAATCGTTGATGGACAATTCTTTTCAAAGAAATATCAGTCAGCTTAGTTGGGAAGCCTAATTCTAATTGTTAATGCAAGCAACATGGTTTCAACCTCTAGAATATGACTTGTAGAGGTACTTTTTTACCCTCATTTAATGAAAAAAAGGCAAAAATTAACTAAGCCCAACTTTTATTTATTTATTTACTTACCATAAGAAACTATATCCTGAAAGAACCTAGCTCATCTGACAGAGGTCTGTTCCCTGGCATTTAATCACAGTCCATCTCTCTTCTTATTCTTGTCTGAGTTTTAAAACAGCTCAGAAGAGTAAGAAGAGAAGAGAACAAATTTCTTTGGGAGAAGGAATTAAAAACCATAAAAGTGTATATGTTCCCAGTAAGCTTAACAAGAACATAACAGTCAGACAACTACAGAACAGTCAATGGAATTTAATCTTAACTGAATTTAAAATGGAAATATAAAAATAAATTCTTGTTGCACAATTTGAGATTAACTCTGGGAACTCGCTGCCACAAGTATTTATTGGACCTTACCGCAAAGTACAGTTCTATAAATAAATAAAAACATGCTGTATAAATAAGAGAAATGTGCTATATATATAATAATGTAAATTGTAGAATTAATCCCAGAAGAACATAAAGTCACTTGAAGAAAGGAACTGTGCTCCTGTCCAAGTTGCTGACTTTAAAAGAGAGCCTCTTTTATTCCTCCTATGGGACCTACCTAAGATCTTCTCCCATGAAGGAGAGGATCCCTTTCATGTTGAAGGCTGATAAGCTCCCAGAGTCAGAATGAAGACGGCCTTATTCCATGTGTAGCCAGTACTGCTAGTCAGCATCATGAGCATGCGGCTCATCATGAGCATGAGCTCCTCTCACTGAAGCAGAAGTTCTCTGTACCAACGAACCAGGCTGGAATAATGGATGAATTTTGTATATTGATATTTTTCTTCAGGTGAAAGTACTGCTTGAGGAAGTAGATGGAAAGAGAACCAAACCTCAAGAGGAAAGGCTTAAAACATCCTCACTATATCAAGATGAATGTAAGGCTGTTCATAGATGATATCTGGTATTTTTAGGCCTTTATTTGTCCCAGTTTTCTAATCATTCTTTCTCTTCCTTTGGCAATGTCCCCAACTCCATCAGTGGCAGGGCTGGCAGAAGAAGAGTTCTCAAGGCTGATTGGTAATGGAGAGTAAAGCCATGTTCTTGGGCTCTGCAAGATGAGAGAAGATGCTTCGCAACAACACATGTTGCTTTCTGCTGACTGCTGCAGTGACAAAAATCTCCAATAAACATACAAAAGGACAAAAATGTCCTTTGGTTTACTGAACTGCTTTCACTGGAGATAGCGGAGTGCTCTGAAATGGGCCATATGTAGTGTACCTGGGTTGTCAGGCTAACTTTATTATGTTGGTTTAAAATACATATTTTATCTTCAGGTATTGCTCATGTTGTTGCAGAAAAACTAATATATTATAAAGTGTTTCCTCAGTCATTGCTTGCCACAAGGAAAAAACAAAGTTGAACCTACTTGATATATACTAGCGCACAACAAATGTGAACAAGATAAGCACAAGAGAAATGGAGGCAAAATGTTGAGGGCTGATGAGTTGAGAGTAGAAGTTCTGAGTCCTGGCTCAAAGACAGAACACTCAGAGAGATGAGGAAGAGGGCTGAGGTGCTGCCAGGACTATTTCTGTAATGATAGTTTCAAGTCCAAAGGCTTAAATTCCTTTTTTTTTTCCTTTCTATTTTTTTTCCCCATCGTGATTGAGTTAATCAAGAAGATATTTAGAGGAGAAAACTTCTCTTTTGTCCCTCATGGAGCCAAAGAGATTTACACTAGAGGGATGACACCCTTGGACTGCTGTCATCTTTACTGTGCTCTGTTGCCTGGAGAAGGCTCAGAGAGTTGTCCAAACCCTGAAACATAAGGCTTGGGAAGAAAGACAGCTGGATGAAAATTCATTCTTGACAAACTTATGGGCAAGGGAACAGATCTTATAATGCTATGTGGACAAGCCAAAGACAACAGTTATTGAACGAATCAGTGCATGAAGCTGACAACAAAATTTCTGATCACTTCAAACCTGATTTCACAGACATGTATCAGAATTGCCAAAAAATTACAGGATGGCTGGAAATTACACCTCCCATGAGCAGCACACCACTACCTTGACTCCCTTATGAAAGGTCTTACAACTATAGTGTCTCAACAGACCAGCTGGCCACTTGGGTCTCATTCACTGTAGATTGTAATCAATATTTTCTTGTTGAAATCTTATCTTTCTCATGAAAGATGAGAAACTAAAAGAAGGGAGAAAATTACAACTGTCCATGCTGTGTTTGCCTCATGCATTATCTACACATACCTTATTGCTAATGAAGACGGATGTTTTTTTCAGTCAGTGACGATCTCTGATGTTTTGTGGAGAAGGGATTTGTATTGTCTTTGAAACAGCTAAAAATTTCACTTTACATTCTGTTGTAACTCAGCTCACACTCTGGGAAACATTTCTGAGCTGATAGAAGTAGTCTTCAGAGAAATCCCAGGTTTCTTCAGAAAATTTCTTTTAGTAATTAACAAAGAAGTTGGGTCAGGAGTTTGTGAATCTGCATGTCTGCAAAGCACCACTGTATCCATGGATTTGGGCATTATGGGCTGAATTGTCCATTGTCCCCCAAAACTAAAAGGAACAACATGAAACATCCTTAATCTTTCCCTACATTGGAAGCACATCTTTGGCTCATGGTGAGGGAGGTTTCTTTGCTTCTCGAATAGTAATGTAGAGTTTCTGAAGGTAACTGAGTATGGATTTCTTCTGTTCTGTCATTTTACCTTTACTTCTATATTCCTTGCTGCATGCTCTGAAATGCAAGACTGTGGAAGATGGATGAAGTCTCTTGAGGTAAAGTTTCAGATAGACGAGATTTCAGATGAGGATTCCCTGCTACACCTAATGTAGAGATACAACTGTTCATCTTTCTTTGTGAAAAGACTCTTTGCTTTCTAGTTGTGACCTGATACATGGAGTACAATTCCAGAGTCAGGTTGCTAAGTCATGTGCTCCACCACCAGTTTTGAACACATCCTCATCTTTCCTGGCTCATCCTGGCTTTGATTATGAAAGAGAAAAAAAAATTACACTGCAAATTAATGTGTCTTAACAGCCTGCGGAGACTCTTCCTTATTATTCAAAGCATGTCTTAGCTCAAATGTGTCAAATGCGATGGGGATGGCTCTTCATAGAGCATAGGAGAATGAATGCATGGAAGGCAAATGCTGGAAAATATATACTACCTTCCTCTTTTCATTTAGTTAGGTAGCGATTTTCCTGGATGGACAAAAAAGAAAAACCCGAATAAGGTAAAACTTCAACAATGAGAAAAAGCATACAAATTGTTAGACATGAAGCACCAAGTCAGAGTGAGGGAATAAAACTATAGCATTTTCCAGGAGATACGTAGATCAGAGATTGAGCTTGTAAAACATGACACATTGGTGACCTGAGATGTGACTAGCTAAAGCAAACTCCTTACTCCTACAACTGTAAGCTTTCTGTGGCACTTTACAAGCAGTGATAATTGTGTGTGGCCTTTCACAAGGGAGGATACAAAACCAGAGCCAGGTCACACATTAGCACTGCACTCAGCCAGCTTATATATCAAATATTTGGCTGGACAGTAAATGCCTCTTCATTACACACACAGATTAATAGTGAGAAGTGATGCGAAGGTTGTGTCCAGATCCCTCACCCCAAGCCACCACTTATCATGGCCATCTTTCATCATGAAAGACTAACAAAAACATGCTTTTCTTTGCCAGAGGTCATGTAAGTTATATTTTTTACTGAAAATATTGGGTAGACCTATTGAATCAACAGCTCTGAGAGGAGACAAAGTGTTGTCTTCCCAGAGGTTAGACACTGCTTATTCTACCCTGGCACTTCAGAAAGTGCTTGAAGATTTCTAGATGAAAGGGATGGGGAAAGCAAGTAATTGATTTTCAAATCATTAGGTACATTAGAAGTCAAATAGCCTAAACAAACTTCACTGGGATGGTCAAAAGTAGTAATGTTTGATATCACAGGATTTCCAAACTGTGCAAAATCTGCATGGAATCAACTCAGAAATTTTCAGCGTTTTCATAGCTGACCTTTGCCTTAGCATGGTTTCATTCTGCTGCATTCCTGTTGCTAAACATAAAGTGAATTCAAATCTCATCCTCATGATCTCTCACTTACTCTGTTTTGTGTCAGCTTCATTGGGAAGGATGTAGAATGGAAAGAGATTACATATTTTGATAGTCTTTAATTATAATATAAGTACTTTTTAGCATTCACAAGCCTATCTATGTGTGGGAAATAATATTTGCCCCTTTAAATGGATGATGTTGAATTAATGACATCAAGCTGTATGTGCTGGCTTGACATGCTTGTACTTTTTCAGGATATCATCGCTGCTTTCATCCTGCAGACATCACCCATGCAGAGGCCTTGCCTTCGCTGCAGAGAATGTCAGCTGGAGAAACACACTGCCAGAATGTGTGATAAAACCACAGTATGCAATTTTTCACACATCAACACTGTTAATTAAGATAACTTGCAAATCTGCATGGGAACTAGGTTTTTTGGTTGTACTCTGTGTAAAGGAAAAAAAATACAGTGGGATTTCTGTTTTCTTGAAAGAACAGAGTTCATCTGATGGCTGATGTACAGCTTCTAAACTGAGAGCAGCAGTGGTAGGGAAGGAATGCCCATCAGGCTGAGGTTTCAGTTACTGCAAGTTTCTTTCTCTTATTCCTCTTGAAGTATTAATGTTGTTCATATCCTCTGATTCTGAGGAATGCTGCTGTCTTCTCAGACCCAAATTGGTTAGTATGTGCTATTAAATCCAAGTACATGCTGTCTGAATACTGGCCATGCTCACTTCCAAGTGTCTGACTTTAAGTCTTGATCAAATTATGACTCAGTGAACTTCCAAACTATAGCAAATCTGTTTCCTAGCTAAGGACAACAGCAAGGCACCTCGCATTCAACTGATCTTATTTGCATCAAATGCAATGCTACCAACCTTCAGGGTGATATTTTTTCTGGACATACACTACGGAGTTCAAGATGGTATTTCCTTTTTTGTTCTTTAATGCTGAGAGCAGCAATTTGCAGTGACTGCTGTCCCGTTTTCTCCTTGGCTGATGAATGTATGATTGGCCAATTAGTACAACATGTAGGAAACAGACAAGGAACAAACAAGGCAGAGAAAGCAGTTTATTTTGGAAGCAAAATAAAATGAAGTTATGCCCATAACACTGTTGTGAAGAAATTCTGGAAGGGGTTTTAAGAAATATTAGTAGCAGCATTACATTTTGTGCAGCGTGAAAAGTGTAGACTTCAATAGGAATACTAGTGAAACCTTTCATAGAAAAAATCGGAACAGAACAGAATGGCTTCAGAAAAGGAAACAGAAAATGTTAGAGGTTAAAAATCAAAGCAACAATTTCTTCTTTCTTCTTTCTCACTGTAGACCTAACAGGCCATGTGTTGCTAAACACTATAGAAAAACAATTACTGTATGTTCAGAGAAGAAAGGCACAAGCACAATTCCTCAGAAGCAACCTCAGAGAAAGGTGACATTTCAGGGGAACTGAAGTATCTCAGAGAAGATCAAAGGTTGGACTGACAGGAGAAGACCTCACTGAGGTGCTCTGGGATGCACTATGCAGTGCTCCCTTACATTTCATATTGGCCTCATGGCTTCATATTTGTGTTACTCAATTATTTCACTGCTGTTCTTTTGTTTGTCTTGCTTACTCCTCTTTCATCCCGTGAAATCCTGATGGGTTATGAGCATAAGTTGTTTGCTTATGAAAGGTATTTACTGCAAGAACTTCAGCACTCTTTGCAACATTTTGCAAGTGCAGACTTGTGAGTTTTCAGTATTATGTTGTGGTATGACCCCTGGATGGATGAAAGCAATTAAGAAATGTAACTGACTTACTCAAAGATTGCCTGCTCATCTCCTGAGCACCTCTAAGGATTTCTGGCTTGTGCCTGGGATGTCTTGGTGTTGTAGGAAAAAAAGATGCATGCCAAATCCCCAAAAACACAAGGCTTACAAATAGGATTGGTTTCTTCAGCACAAACACACTTTTCTTTAACTTTTTTGACATTATTTTGTGTTTTCAACAAAAGAAATGCTGAGTGAAAATTTTCAGTCCCCCTGTCTGCAATTAAAATTCACATCATTCCTGAATTTTCTCCTCTTACTTTTTATTGGTGACTTGTTTTTTATTTGGTACAGAAATGAATATAAAGCCAAGAGACAGTCTAAATTTAAGAAACAAGGGAGTTTGTAAAAGATTTGAATAGGAAAAAACGATGGAGTGTCAAGGCAAAAGAGCAAGGCAGCTCCCTTCATGGATCCCATGCCTGGTTCAAACCCTGCTGAAGTTTCTATCAGGATTTCACAGCTCTGAGCCCAGCCTCATTTCCACATAACAGAGCAAAGTCTGTTATGTTGACTTTTAATTTGCTTTTCCTAAAATAGTTCTTTCTGCCTCAAACTTTGAAAAGCCCATTTACTGCAACGTTTCTTTTTTGTGTTAAGCAAATTCAAAAATAAATATGATTTTTTTTAAGTCCGTTTTCTTTTAGAAAATGTTCTCCATTGGAGTAGAACAGATTGTGCTAAAACACCTGATTATAGCAATTTCTCTCCATGAGGCCACTTGGCATTGTTTCTTCCTTTTCTGCAAATGATATGATAGGAACTAAAAGCTTGAAAAAATTTACATAAGTGAATTTTATTCTATCCTTGTACAGCATGTAAATATGTTCAACGCTGTTGTCAAGAAGATTTATTATATCTATTCAAGCATAGAGGTAACATGGATTGTAGCACAAATTGTTTGCAAGAGCAAGGAGGTTCCTGAACTGTCATAATATGTATGTGTGCATTTACTTCACCAGGCTGCTCATTTAACAGTAATGAATTAGGGTTTAGTGACAAAAGTCTTCTCCTGCCCCCACTATATTCATTTTTGACCGTTAAATCTTCATGCGTGACATCTCACTTTGACTCTAATTCTGCACTTGATGTTAGTGAAGAACATTTGCATCCTAGGATACCTGAGCTACCTGTGTATGACATTAAACAGCATTGTTATGGAGCTTTCTCTTGGGCTGTCTGGTTTTGTCTCTGCTGACCTCACTGGCCTTGGGCTTAGGATTCAGAGTCAGAACAGAGCCCTGGTTTTTAAGAGGCTTTCATGTGCAGAGGTAGCAAAGAGTTTCAACATAAAGTGGAGGTGATGAGAGAAACACTTCCCAGGACCAGCAGCCATCCCATACCCAGCAAGGGAAGCAGATAGTTATGGGATGGCATTACAAAGCACATGCAACAGGAAAGAAGGGGGACTTCAATAATGAATTACATATCCTGTTTTCCATCCTGCAAAACAAGCTGCAAAAAGACGTGTCTGATCAGTCTTTGCATATCTCCATTAGCTTGCTCAAAACCAGGTGACCTTTATAAAAACAGGCAGTGGCATTGCTTGTTATCATCTTCTTCTCTGATTCTTAGGCTGACCACTGTGGGGACTCCTGAAGATGTCTGCTTTCAGTGTGATTTTGACCTGGACCCTGGCACTGCTGTCCGAGGCTTCTACTGTGTGTTACCATTATAGCATGACTGCAACCTGCTTTTATGGAGTGGGAAAATGCTATTATGGCTGAGATTTCGTTCTCTTTATACTATCCCTTATATTTTTAAAGCACTCTTTCTCAACTAAATTTTAGAACATTTAATTTAATCTGAGAACTCCTATGAAAAATTGTTTTGTTTTCTTTTATTCTGTTTCCATGAAAGAAAATAGTCATTTTTATTGGAAGAGATTTTTATATAGAAAGAAATAGTATTTAATGTGTTCTTGTTTTAGAGAAAGTAAATGAAAAATTCTTGTAGCACTCTTAAGCAATTGCTTTATTTTTATAAACTACACAGTCCCAGGCCATGCAAAGGCTTTACATACAAGTGTCTTTTTCTTTACTATGTAGTCTTCTAGGAAACTAAAAACAGTATTAGAAAAGCAGAGAACTGTAAGCTAAATCTACATAATTGACTGAAGGAAATGCCTAATTCCTTCTGCAGAGAGAATTTATAACCTTGTAACTTTATAATTTATAGCCACTACAATATTTATAACTGATTGGTATATAAAGTGGATGTTATTCACTTGAATATACTTCGAGAGAATCTGTAATGTTCAATGTTTGGGTACTTCCAGCACCGCTCTGAGGGAAGTGCTATTATGTTATCTTTACAGATGGCAATGAAGAAATTAGAAGTGGCTTTCTGGTCAGACAAGGAGCATCTTACTGAAAGAAATGATGTCTCTAATTAGAGATTAAGGCTCGCATTGTAGCCGTTAGCCTTCTCTTAATGGATTGTTTCAGTGTCTTTGCCACACCCTTGTATAACAAATTATCTGGCTATTATATTAATTATTTAGTAATTAAGAAACCTAATAATCCAATCAGTTGACCTCATTCCTAAAGGGCAGACATTGCAGTGAATGATCTTTCAGAAGTTCTCTGTGATATTTTCATACCTACGTGAATGAGCTGCAATTCCATGTTTTTGCTGAATAGGGGAATAGAGGCATTGAATAGCATGGTGGGAGAGGCAGAGAGATGAGGGTCTGTGAAGATTGTATAATGTTACCCAATTTAACAATCTCTTACCACTAAGAAAAGGCAGAGGAGAAATGGGGTGGTGCTGTGAGCAGGCAGAAGTAAAAAACTTATGGGCGGAAGTGCTTGCTTTATTGGGGAAAGCAGCATTAGAAGATGAGCTCTGTTAAGTAAATATTTTAAATGTAAAAAGACTAGCCATATTCCTTGGGTCCTTCTCAAACAGCGTCAGAAGTTCTCGTCTTTCCATTGCTTTCTGAACCTCAAGATCAACATCCCAGATGTTTCAACTGGAAGCCTAGCAGAGCAGTGTCTGGGAACTAAGCAGAAATTCTGCTGCAGTTAAGCTGCTCTGTGGACAGCTTGTGATGTCATCAGCCTGCGGTCATAAAAAACATCTGCCTAGACATTGGGCCAAAGAAAAGAAAAGAGGAGGAAGAAAAAGCAGGTAATTAAGGCCAGATGATGATAACTGGCCACCTTAATGGAGATCTGCAGTCCTAGAAGACATCATTCTGTAGACAGCTTCACTATCATGCCTTAAGCTGTCACTAATCTCTGAAGAATCCTAAATGTTTGGCACTGGATGGTTAGTATTTATTGAGCTTTAAAGGTCTGTTTCAATTGTCATCCAACAAGAGCTTATTGGAAGTGTGGGGCTGAATACAATCATCTGCAGATAAGTCTGTGGTTTCTGACTATGATTCTCCTGCAGATGCTTTCATTCATGCAAATAGCTTTAAGTGATTTCAAGCGATTTAATAACTTCCTAACTGTCCTGTGCAGACTTTCTACTCTTGTGCTGTGACCTAAGGCGTTGCAGCCCTGCAGAGATGTTAACATTGAGCAGCACTGGCAGGACTGATGGCAGCTGACCCAGGGTACAAAGCTCAGCCCCATCCAAACAAAACATGTCTTGTGTAGCTACCTAACGATCACTGTGGAGCAGGGCATAGAGGGAGAGAGAGGAATACTTCCCAATTAGTACACATGCAATCTTTTAAAATTGATTGAAGTTCCCATAAATATAGAATGAAAGAGAGAGAGTTCTGCTGGGTAAAATAAAAACAGCATTTGTGAGAGTAACCAGCACGGTCTCAGTACAGAGAGAAAGCAGGTAGATGGAAGAACAGGGACAGAGGCAGAGCCAAGCAACATGGCTCCCCATACTGCCTTAGCACCTCTTCAGTTCTGCTTTGTAGTGACCTCTAGGAACAGGAGCATACCAGTCTCTGATGAGAGCATTAATGGGGAGAATAGATGGAAGGTCTGCTTGCTGCTCCCTAGCTTCCCAGCTGGAATAGGCAGGGGTTTACTTGTGAATGAACACTGTAAAAATGTTTTTCTGTTAGCAGCCATTGCAAATTGATGTAGTATGAAGAAAGGCAATGGACGCGATCAGTCAAAGGACAAAGACTGTTTATGTGACTGAGAACTGACTTGATAGTTCTTCGAACAAATTATTTCTTAGTCCGGAACTGCCCAAAGCTCTGTATGGATTGCACTCACAAAGGTCATGGAGCTATTTCCTTCCTAGGATATTTGGCTATGGTTGGGAGCAAGGCAAAATAGCCAGTTATAAATATGCTGTTTGACCCAGAGTTCGTGACAGCTGCCATGTCATTCTTAGACTTTCATTTCCCACTCAAGAACAATCAAGGGCTCTGCTCATGCTGGAGCATCATGAAAGAGCCAAGGCATCTTTCAGAATCTGCATAGCTAGAATTATGGCCATGAATAGTTAGAATTATTGTTGTGTGGTTCACACTTGCATACTGTGCTCCAAAAATATGGCCTCCTATTTATTTCCTTGGAAATTACTGTAGAAACAAAGAGCACAATAATACTATTTGAAAGAACAAATTCTCAGCTACCAAACATTATTTTTCAATATAATCACCACCATTAGCTATGCATTTTTGCCAGCATTGAACAAGAGCATATATACTCTGCTTGTAAAAATCTGCATGGCTGTCTGGAACATGGCATGACTTTCATGTTGCTGTTGCAGAAATGCACGACCCACTGCCTCACTGTGCTCACATCCATATGGATAATCTGGTGACAGAAGATTATATCAGGAACACTTTTTATTTCATGAATTCTTGGCCATAATCACGTGGAGTTTAGGAGTCAAAGCACCCAGTGAGACCTGGGTATGCCCTAAGGAGCCTCTCTTCTGGAATGCTTCTGCATTTACTGGGTGTCACTGTCTCCTTCAGAAACCTGTTTCAACCACAGCAGTGGATAAACTCAGTATTTCCTGGTGCAGCAACATTTTAAAATTCATAGTAAATAACCACTGAGATCTCTAATTCTGAGCTACTTGTGCAACTTTAAGGTAGCTTTCCCCTTTAACAGTCCAGCTGGAGGGTTATGGACACAGCTCACTATTCATATAGTTTTTCCTTCAGTAGGGGGTCTGAGGATAAAACAACTGATGGCCTGATAGCCTTCTCTCTCACTTCCAGCTATGTGGAGGTTGCAACCCACAAATCTCAGTTTGCTTTGAGAAAATTCTGCACGAAAGCCAAGATATGGTAGATTTGAGGCTTAGGTAAATAATTTGTAACTTTTTTCACATTATGCAAAGCAGCTTGACATAATACATGTGCATGGGGATGTTTCATTGAGGATATCCATGGCCCTTTCTGGCAAAATAGTGATATTGGACTAAAGACTTTGCTTCCCGGGATTTAAGAGTTCATCTGCTGTAGCTGTTAGTGTTTACCATGAACTCTGGCATTATTTCCAAGTCAGGCATTTGCCATCGTTGAATCATTTTGCTGCTATCAGAAGCTGACTTTCCCGGGAGTTTTCAAACCTACACTTCATTCCAGGCAATGAAGGGTCTGTGCTTTTATTGCATTTGTAATCTCAGCAGTTAAAGTTCTGCAGTAACCCAAATGGGAGGCTGTGTACCAGTGACCTGTTCTCCTGTCACTGCACTGCACGATGCTCTTTGATAAAAGCCAGAGCCACAGATTTGTTCTCCTTTATTTTTTTTAAGGATATTGGGGAGTTTCCTCTTTGACAGTGAAAGAACAGACCCAGCATTTTAACAGTAGCTTCCTTTGCTTAATATTGTCTTTCTGAGAGATAAAAAACAGAATGTAGTTGTCTGTGCAGAGTTTTCAGACCTATCTCTAAGCTAGGTGAAATGAGAATAGGATGGGCAGAAATGCTTCTTTCCAGTGCTTGGAAAACCCTCCCATTACCAGGGCTTGCTGGAGGAAAAGGCCTTTCAGCAGAAAGGGATCCGAGATAGAAAATGTTTTTTTTCCATTGTGCCTTTTCTGCAGGATTTCCTTGCAGAAGGTAGTTTTCTGTCTCAACCCATTTTTTCCTCTAACCTATAGGCATGAAATTGTGCAGAGCCAGAAAAGAAAGGGGAATAATGTAGCTACGCTGGCATGGCAAGCCCCTCCAATGTGTGTCATGAAGGCCTTCCACTTGGTAGTCCAAATGTCTCAGTGATCTTTGGGTGGTCAAATGGACTGGTGAAATTGGCAGGAAAGGAAAACACTACTCAGATCTACTGCTTGCAGGTGCCTGGGCTATAATAGTTTCCATGAGAATGGACATGCTATAAATCTTTTGATTTCCTCTGCATGTCTGATGTATAGATTTTACATTTCAATGAGATGGAAGAATACCAATGATAACAAAGATAAACTTGAAAAATATAAAAATATCACTGCCATTCAGATAACCCCTTGGAATTTGCTGATCCCTCATTACTAAGGTGCAGTCTTAGCCCATTAAATATTGCAAATCAGACATAAACCCTCACAAGATACTCACCACAATTTGGAAGCAATATTTCTGCAGTATATTTGATGCCACCTACCTGTTTTATATTACGTGTTTGCTTTAGTGGTGTGTAGGATGTCTGCAGTTTGCAATGAAATATTCATTGTTACTTCAATATAACCTAATTTGTCTGGCTGCACTGACACACGAGTACTTTGCATTAGTTTGAGATGACAGTAATTCTGATTCAACGTGTAGAAATGACTTAAGTCAAAGATGAGAACCTGCACTCAAGAAACTCAAGCAAATTAAAACAGCTCCCTGTATCACTGTAACTTGCCCTGTGCCAAGTCTGTCACTAGCTTCTACCAATTGGGCCTGTTTGTGCTGGTGTGCCTCGAGGGAAAGGACTGTCTCACAGAATTACAGAAGATGCTGAATTGGAAGGGACCCACAAGGATCACTGAGTCCAACTGCTGGCTCCTCAAAGGACCACCCAAACCCAAGTACTCCCCGATCTCCTGCAGCTAAGGATCTGCCCGCTACCCTGAGCAGCCCATTCCATGCTCACTGCCTTCTGGGCAGATCCTTTCCCTCACCCCTACCCATGCCTCCCCTTACACAGCTCTGTCTTTTTGTAGGGCTGCTTTTCAGCCCCTCGTCCCCCAGTCTGTACATCCAACCAGGGCTGCCCTATCCCAGGAGCAGAGCCCAGCACTTGCTCTTAATGCGGATGGTGACCACCCTTGAATTTTTCCAGATCTTGGTGCAAGGCCTCTCTACTCTCAAGGGAGCCAACACTCCTCCCAGCTTAGCATCATCCACAAATTTACTTAATACAATTTCCAAATCCTTACTGGAATCATTGATGAAAACATTAAAGAGGACTGGCCCTACAATGGAGCCCTACAGAATCCCACTGGTGACAAGTAGGGCAACTCTCAAGCCATAGACTTTTTTCATTTTAGCATACCCTTTTTTCATTTGCAATGCTTTTTCTATTTTAGGATTATAGTTCACTCTTAATTATTATCCATGGGTCACGGATAGGATCATGTCTGCATTTCTCTTAAGAAATATCCTTCTTAGAATCCTGATGATTTCCTTTTAAACACTAACCTATGTCATTCTCTTGTCTGGCTGCCCGTCTGGATTAAGGTTTTCAAGCTTTTCTTTGAACTGGTTTAAAGCTTTTCTTTATTTTTTCTGTCCCAAAATTTCAGAATGTCTTCTTACTCGTCTTCTTTCATCCTGCAAACATTTATGTTGTAAATATGAAACTGGACTTAGTCCAGAAGCTTAAATATCCTCAAAGTTTGGAAGTGATGAGATGATTTTGCTCCATCTCTTAAGTTCCATGTTTTTATTTGCGTTTTTCCTCTTTTAGGCGTATTCAGATGAAACTTTTCTGACTCATACAGGCTGGTGTCTCCATCCGAATTATCACTGCTTAGGGATAATATATGTCGTTGTCAGCCACATGATGAAATGTTTTTCCATCTTTTTGTAGCTTGTTTTTCATGCATAGCATCTCCTTTTTGCTGGAGTCATGGGAAAGCTGTTACAATTTTGCATAGAATCAGTTTAGTCTACTGGTTGTTTCCAAGTCAACTTTTTCTCTGAATCATACATCTTTCAATTCTCAGACTTGTTTGTTTTAAGATGGACTATTTGTATGCTAAAATCACAGTCTTCAGGGGCATCTGACTCTGGAGGCAGAATGAAAGGAGGAGAATATATAATGCCATTGAGTTGTTGATTGTTATTTGCTTCATACGAAGGAAAACAAAAAATCCTGGTAAAGGCAAAATAGGAAATGAATTCTGGCTTTCCACACTGAACAAACAGGTTGGCCTTTATTCCATGCTATCAGTGCCAGTTAATTCAATAAAAATTTGGGAAAAGGGCTGTTCCTTTGCAAATATAGTGGATATGTTGGCTGTGACTTATGATTGAACTCCTGGGTGGGACAATGACACAGTCATAACAAATATCTAATTATGTATATTACAATTACTACTTCTGTAAGCAGATTACTGAGCTGTGCCTAGTTTCACTCTTGGCAAAAGTCAGTATATAAACTAACTTGAATGCTGACGGATAATTTCCTACCAATGCATAGGTAGAGTTCATATGAGGATATCAAAGCACAGCTGGAAAAATCATACATTATCATTCTGGTAAAGCAGCTTCAACTCTCAGTATTACAGGCTTTTTTATGAGGCAGTAACAGCATCTAGTTAGTCTAAAGAAAAAGTCTGTTCCAGATGTGTTTGCATCTTTTCTTAATGTCATGGATACCTCTGACACAGCTGGGCACCCAAAGAGACCAAGCAAAATGGAGCTTTTCAACAACGCTATAGGTTTTAGGATCACAAAACCAGTAAGTTTTATGTTTCTTCTTCAGAAACCACATAAGCTACAAGAAAGCTTAGTTATCTCACATTTCTCTTTCAGGACATCAACCTAACACTGGGGTTTCACTTGTGCACTGATTTTCTCTTTTTCCTCCTCTTCTTCTAAACACAGGGGTTTTAATTACAGCGGCCTATGCCTGCCTTGTTAAGCTCCTTCCAGAAGAGCAGTGTTATTTATGGTTGGAGCTGGGGGGGGAGGAAGTGGGGAGATGCTGAGGTCTGGGCTGCTTCCTGCAGTGGACACTTGCTGCAAAAAGACATCAAGCAGCTCCTTCTGCTCATCCTGTGAGTGCTGGTGGTTGGAAGAGCTGTGCAAAGAGCAGCAGGGCCCTGTATCAAGCAGTTCTCTGAGTCTGGATGTGACCTAGTCATTTACATTTCCTCACTTATTCGCCCATCCTCTCAGCCCTGCATGTGTTCTTTTATTGCTTTTGGAAACACAGTCATTGTTTTTCCTAGCTGCATTTGTGTCAAATATTTATTAGGGTTGTCTAGCCCTTAGCAAAGAGTGCTATAAAGAGAAAAAAAGAAAGAAAGCTAAGTGCATTTTGTAGTTTTCCTGGGGAGCAGGTAAGAAAGAGCTGGCTGTGTGCAATGGCGGAGATCCAGCTGCAGCATAAGGTGTTTGGCCCTCCCTGACTAACTACAGCTGGAGGTCCCTAATAGCTCTGACACGTACAATGTGTGGAAAATGATGTGCAGCTTTTCATTTTGGAATCACCTGAGAGAAATAAATCTCCGTTCAGTGTTCATTTGTCTGTGCAGACTTATACCCCATCAGGGTGTCAGTCTACCAGCGCAGATGCCGGCTGTACCTTGTTGCTGCTAACAGCCCTTTCATCTGGAATCAGTTCAGTTCCTTCTCCTCAGAGGTTCAAGTGATTTTTGTTTGAAAGCAGCTTTCTTGACAGTAATAGTCATAAATGCAGCCATTACGAGCTCTAGGCAAAAAATACTTGAGAATTTGATATATACTTTCTTTCTGAAAGCTTTTTCCACACAAACACACGGGCCTTTGCTGAAGTATCTCTTGGCTTTGCATTAGGAAAGAAGACATAAAGCTGTACCTCCTCATTTTCCATATATATAACTGCTTCATTTCATCAACTATGTAAAATGCACGCCACTACATAAAACTGCTGCATGGATCCCTTGGGAAATACATGCTTTTGTTCAATACTGAATTTATTATTTTCTCATTTCCATTACTGTAAAATATTTGCAATTAATGTTTTCTGCAACCTATTTGAAATTCTACCAAGTTTTACTGAAAGTACTTGAAACCTCTTTTATTGATCATCTCTGTACAAACAGGATTTGCATATCTTTTAAGCTGTTGATGAGTGTTGAAGTTGACTCTATTCCACAGGTGATTTGGGCTTTTGAAATAATGTATTTTCAGTTTCCAAAAGTCAAGCCACAGTCCAAATAATGAAATTAATCTGAGTTGCAAGCAAAATCTTATATTTCTATTCCTAACACCCGTAGACTGGAGAGAGGAAGGTGATCTAATAGTAGGGATACTCACTTGGAATAAGGTATTGCACAGCATAGTGGAAAAATAGGAAATTGTGCAGAGTAACAACTACTGTGGCACACCTTTGACCCCAGTCTTTACCACCAAGTCGCATCTGGGTTGTGCTGGAAATCAGTTGAGAGAAGGAGCCGTAGAGGAGCTCAGCTCCAGCATGACCAGATCTTTGCTGAGGAAGGAGACTCGTTTCCATGCAGTGAAACTGGCAGCACCAGAGCAGCATCCCTTCTAACATCCCTCTGACTCATCTGAGAGCTCTTTGAACAAATTAATCTACCACTACTAGCAATAACAAGGGCATATCTAATAAATTCCCAAATTACAGTAGAATTCTATTGCTTTTGAGCTTAATAAGTAGGATTTCCTTTAATGCATTGGTGTTGGTTTTTTTTCCTTTTCTAAACTAACTGAATATGAAAGGTCAGTATACTATTCAAGGATTGCAATTGCTACAAATGGCTTTGTAAGGTTCATGATTAGATTTTAAAAGATCAAAGGCTCATATGAGTAAAAGAAGGAATTACTTCACAGTAAAGTCAGCCTTCCCTTTTTGAAGATGCACTCCACATTAATGGCCCCAGTGAATCTCTTTACACAGACTGATTTCTGCAGCTTTGAAAGTCTTATTACCATCCCACAGAACCTTTCACACACTGGATTTACTAAATGCAAGTTTTGAATTTTTTTCAGTGATGCAAAGCAAATATTTTAAACTGGAACAGCAGGAAAATCATTAATTCAATTTTAAACATTCCTATTTAAAAGTAGGTTAACATTGTTCCACTGAACCTAATCCCTTCCCTTTCTTCTTTAACTGAACCACAGATTTTCCTCGCTTGGCACCAAAGCTGTGAACTTTGCTTAGCTTTATTTCCAAGGACTTCAAGGCAAAGACAGTGGCTTACTATCAATCAAGGTAATTCAGTGTTATCCTTGCACCTGTAGATCAGGTTTGTCTCAGAATGCAGTTTGCTGCAAATAAGAGATGTGGCTCATTGCTTGCAATCAGCAACAAAAGAGGGAGTCTCTGAACTCTACGACAGCCAGGCAGTGCACAGTGCTTTTGAGAAGTCTCCTCTCTAGTGCAGTAACTCTAGGAGAAACCCTTTCCCCTTGTCCTATAATCACAGATCCTGCTAAAGAATCTGTCCCCTTAGATACTGAAAGGCTGCTATCAGGTCACCTTGGAGCCTTCTCTTCTCCGGGCTGCACAGCCTCAGCTCTCTCAGACTGTCCTAGCAGGAGAGGTATTCCATCCCTTGGATCACTTTTGTGGCCTTTCTCTGGACACACTCCAACAGATCTATGTCTCTCCTGTACTGAGGACTCCACATCTGAATGCAGTGCCTCACCACTGCAGAGTAGAAGGGCAGGACCCCCTCCCTCAACCTGCTCGCCACACTTCCTTTGATGCAACTCAGGATACAGCCTTTTACCCATGTAACACCTTCTTCAAATCCTTTAATGGCTAGTAGTCTTGAACCTGAAAGGCTTGTTTCTGTCTCTGCAGGAATCAAGCTTTCATTCTATACCCAAACAAGGCATACAGTTTCAACCAAGCTGCATTTAAATTTAAGTGATGGAAGGTGTGCAGAGAAAGATGCTGCTCTGAATTACCAGCAGTAAACTCCAGACAATGTCAGTCCCCAGGGACAAATGGGGCCCGGCCTGTCATTGGTATCTTCAGTGAAAATGTTGAAGTAATGAGCAGAGAAATTCTTAATATTGTTATGCTCAAGTATGTAATTATCATCAACATTCCCACTTGACAACTCATATGAGATACATGGTGGTTTTTCATTGTTATTTACTTTTTCAGAAAGGTTGGACAGCCCTTTGGGTGAGAAGTCGAGGTGTTACTCTGGCACACTCCAAGCAAGTGATGCTTTTTTGTTTCTGAGCTTGCACTTGTGTATTCTTCTCAAAATGATCTCTTTGTAATTAATTGCCTTTTCCTAACCTGTGAAAGCTTGCAGGTGTACAACATTTTCCCAGCTGAAATTGCAATTAAGTGTAGGAAAAATCCTACAACATCCAAATGAAAATAAAACTACTATTTGCATTGCAACTTTTGAAAACTTCTATCTTCCAGTGCAGCACTTCCTGATTTTTAGTGACATTATGGTAATTGCTAGCTTAAGTAAAGGAGGATTTTTTGCAAGTAGAATTTTTGCAGAAAAAAATGTTTAATGTTTAAAATTTTAAAATGTTCTGATTTTTTCTGAGCTTTAAAAAAAATCCTGTTTGGTTTTGTTTTTGTTTTCCTGTGCAATTTTTTGGTTTACATAATGTATAGAAAAGTGGAAATAATTTAACAAGTTCCAATGAGTTATAATTAAACAAGTTCCCCAGCTTTAACTTGAGCTACCTACTGGGTAGCGAGGGTCCATCAAACACCCCTCAGCTTTTCTCAGGCCACCTGTGCTTGCTTTTGAAGAATTTCTTTTATCCTATTCGCGTCTAAAATATTTTTCTTTCCTATCTTCATAGCTAATATCACATTGTGAGAAATGATACCATGATAATGAACATAATACACGCATCACAGAACAAGCTGACAGTTTCTTCTTGCGTTCCAGACATGGGTTATTCTACAGAGGAATAAATGGACACATGGGTGGATCAGGGTTACTGAGGATTCTTGACTGCTAGCAGCTGAGCTATGTGAAAAGGAAAGAGTATTCCCATTTCAGAGGAGCAGGAAAACACAAGAGCAAGAGGGTGCATGAAATGTGCTGAAAGAAAGATGGGGCTTTTCCTTGTGCTCTCTCCAAGACATGTGTGGGCTGTGGGAGGAAGTGCTTGTAGCAGCATGCATGGGAAAGCCCACGGTCTGCTGGCCTTGTGAATGGCAGTGACTGCCTTTTAACATGTGTGTGCAATAATCAAAGATGCTTTTTTCTGCCTCTCAGGAGAAAATAAAAGAGATTTACAGTTTTGTTCTAAAATGTAAACACTGAGGTCAGTACTGCTGGGAAAGTAATTTGGACTGGCATACTTGTGTCCTGTATCGGGGTTAGAAATGCAAAAGAAGTATCAACCCATGTCCTGGGCACAGGGCAGCATCAGTACATGGGCTGTCCCATGGGTCTCAGAATCTCCCAGCGCAGCCTGGCCAGCAAGTCCAAAGAGGGGCCAACAGGCGGAGCAGGGGCCCAGCAGTGGCACTTGTGAGTGTCACAGGCAGCATCAAAGGAGACCAAAAACGTGCTTTGGGGATTTCAGTGTAAGGCAAAACAAGCCTTAGGAGGCTGCTGGTTATTTGGAGGTAGCTAGTGTTACATGCTGAGCAATAAGGAACTTTAAAAGAAGAATTTTAACTCGGGAAAGCTAGCATCTGTGTACTGGTTACTTTATATTCTCCCTTCCTGAATTACTCATTTGATATCTGGCCACATGCTGCTAAGGGCTTCAGGGAGAGATTAGAGAGTGTAATTGCTCTCACTTCCCCAAAGCCCGCAGAACGCATCTTCAGGATTGATTACTCCCTCATCCATTAAGTTTTTGTGCCCATCAGCTTGGATGCAAAGAATGACAGGATTTTAATTTCCCACCCAAAACAGCTGGTCAAACTGACTGTGTACCAGACTGATTAGAAATCATGGCATTCACTGACTAGGACTAGTAGAAAAGGTCATACACTTTTTAATGAGGAAGAAAATTCCAAGTATGAATGCTTTACATGAATTTTCAGACCAAACAGAATCTGTTTTGTATACAAATAGCATTATTGAGCTTAGGGTCATAACCCTGATTTTAAAATGGCTTCTAGGTACTTAATTCTCAAGCATGCAAGCTGGTATCCTGGTCCCATTGGAATCAATGAAAATGAAAGTACTGTTGAATCGCTATGGGAAGTGGATGCCACAGATTGCTGGCTTTACAATCATTTTTGGGACAACTCTTTGTAGCCTTTATTCAAGGCTGGGAAAGTTGGTACCTTCGGTTGAATAGTGCTCCTGTGTTCAAACCTATTTTTGTTCCAGTGAAGGTGCTCTTGAAATCTTAGGGAACATAAATGGAGTGCCCAGTCTGGATGGCCAGTCCCCGAAAGCCTGTCCTGGGCTGTGGGTGCTGGGCTCCTTGGAAACTCTCCCCTAGACATACTGAGATCTGAATAGCAGAAGAAAAAAACAGCATTCCTGTCAGGAACGTGCAGCTATTAAATAATCATTATTATATCTTTCAGTTTCAATGAAACTCACAGAAGTTTGCTAAGGAAACTTCTGAGTATTTTCCCCGAGTAGCTCACTGACAAAATGCAGGCTTGCCTCCCGAGTGAAAGCAAAGCCTCCATAGTCCCAGAGACCAATTTTCCTTCTGCACTGCACCACTGTCTTCCTAAAATACACTGAAAAAAAACAGTTTGTTCACCCTAAATCCAGAGAAGATGAGAGAAGACAACTGTTGAGATGCAATACTACTAACTCCATTTTGTTTGAAGCCCCATTTTCAGAACTGCGCATGTAGGAAACATTTGTGTAATTTTCTTTATCCAGTATTTGAAAGAAAAGTGTAAGTTTGCTGTAACTGCCTCCACCACTTCAAATCCCACTGCCTCATTCCAGAGTCAGCAGATGCAGCACAGAAAGACGAGCCATGGCCTGGGGCAGCTTTACCAGGCATATAGCAGCAGGTGGGGAGATGAGGGACGAGGCAGTGGCTACTTGCCCCTGTGCACAGTCAGCTACCACAGTATGTGTCACAGGAGAGGAGAGAAGGGATTTTACATAGCTTTACTGTCACCAATTGCCCGAGTAACTGAAATGGTTCTGGAAAGCTCAGAGAATGAGATATGAATGCCAACCAGTCTTCATTTCCCTTTTCTTGCCCAGCTAACTGCTGACTGGAGCATGACAATTCTCATGTTCTTGTGAGTGTGTCTGAAATTTAAGATCTGCTTTTAGAAAAAAAATAAAAACTCTTCTAGGGCTGGTTTATAATGCTGGATGTCCTCAGACCCCTCATTATCTAAAAGGCAAGACTCCGAAGAGATCAACAACATGCTGCTGCAGGCTTTCTGCTACTGCATGGCAGCCTCTGTGCTGCTGTTTTTGCAACCATCTTCTCCTGATTACACAAACTTCTGTGGGAACATCAAGTGATCGCAGGCTTTGTTTATGAAGAACTCTTCTAGACTGGGAAGACTGAAACCCTTTAATTGAAGCCAAAAGAACAGATGTTACTTTTCCTTCCTCAAAGCAAGAGCCTATGGAGAAAAAAAAAAGCCCTAAAATCTAAATGGTTCACCATAGGATAGCTTCATTGCCTTTGCTTTCATCTAGGTAAAATGTCAAAACTGTTGGAGTCAAATTCAAGAACTGTGTAAAGATACTGTAAATTCTCAGTGGAGGAGTTGCCCGTTTTCTCTGGTTTTGTTTTTAAACACAAATATAAATAGCAAAGATTGCTCATGCCTGATAGCATCAGAGAATTACTGTGGTGGGAAGGGACCACACAAGGTCTCTTGCCTACCCTCCCGCTCACACTGGGATCAATGCTGACTTCAGATCAGGTTGCTCAGAATTTCGTTCAGACAGCATCAAAAAAGCCTCCAAGGGCAAAGACTCTATAACAACTATGGACAACATGATCCATTCCTTAATTATTCTTGTAATCATTCTTTCTTTACAACCCCATGTTTCAATTTATAGCCATATCCAAATGACAGAAGTACTTTCCTGATGAGTTATGTCTTGAGTGCTGGCTGGACTTCTGGCTCCATGGAGCTCATTCAGGAATAATTTTCTGGTTGGATATAAGAAAATGTTTGCTGCCTCCAAAAAAAGTGTTTCAGCTGCATTTTTAGCTAAGACAGTCCATGTTACTTTGTGAATAAACAAGCACAGTGGGAACGAAAGCATAAAAAATGCAATCATAAATCACATTCTGCCATGGCATCATAAGCATAGTTCCATCAATGTCAAAATGTGGCCCTGTATTTTTTCCTTCCTTAAAAGAAGATTGAAATGATTGGAATTATGTGGCTCATCACATGTGATTTCTAATTCTTTAAATGTTCTCTTTTTCTAGACGTAGCCATTTTTAAGAAAAATACAAGCCTCTGACCTTCATAATTTTTTACTGAGTGACAGCATAGGAGAATTTTTACTGGAATAATTAGTATGTAAACATACTTTGTCACCTAATAAGTAAAAAATGTTTTGAGTTTGTATAGCAGCTTCTATCTAAGATGAGAAAAACTCAAGCAGTCAGTCTGTTTAGAAAGTATGTCAATAAGTAATTTATACCTCATTTTATTGGCAGGAGCACAGAGAAAGATTAATGCTTTTATCCTTCTAGAAGTCATTCCTACATTGGTCCTTGTGTGGGATTTACCAGTAAACAAGAGTGTTCAGATATGCAGCCCAGCTTCATTTCTTGCATGAAGTTTCTGTTTGGATGTACTCTAGATAGGTTTAGGAAAACAAAACCTGCTTGAATGTTCTGTGTAGTGACAATTTTGAAACACGTGTCCAGATGGCTTGGTTGTACAGTGGGTGTTCAGAGCTGCTGCATGAAGTACTGAGCAGTTGTGGGAAAATAGCGCTGACATCGTTCTTATTTTGTCCAACTTAGCAAATGCTCTGTTTGGAAGGAACTGGGGTTGTTTGGAGCCAACCTCAGCTCTGAATGGCAACAGGAGTAAAATTTCCTTATTAATACACAGATATTATCAGTTGTGACCAGTGCTCTCTCTTTTTTTTACTAATCTGGAAATGTGCATGATTTTGCTCTTTCAGCAATGATTTGTGTTGTTTTTTGGCCAAACCAGGGCTGGTGCTGTTTAGGTGACCAGTTTCCTGAATAGGTCATTTTGCAGGAAAGCAAAATTGCTTCATGAGAGAGAAAATACGTATGTAGTCAGTACAGTACGACTAAAAAGAGATTATTTTAATGCAATGTTAGTGATAACTTTGCAGCTCTGCTCAAAGAATATTGTGTAATGCATAACTTAGAATGTGTCTGCTCATGTAACTTGGTCCATAACTCTAAAGTTCAGCTCACCAACCACAGGATAATTGCTACTTAAACTGAACCGAATAGCAAGCAAAAGCTTTTCCAACGGAGTATGAAGTGAGCAGAATCTTAATTGGTGTAAATTGGTGTGGTTCCCTCGACTGGAAATGAGTTACAGTGATTTACAGTAGCCAAGGCTGTGGCCTGTATTGTTGGCTTTCCTTCTTTTCACAATGCTTGCTAATTAGCAAATCAAAGTGCAATGAATTAGGAAATGTGTTAGCCAGGCCTTTCTGTGTCTTTCCTTGCTCCCTCTGTGAAATTGTACTCACTCCTATTCCATGAGAACAGACTGTTTTTGTCATAGACCACAGCTGTGGCTCTGAGAAGAGCGAGAAGATGGGATTAAAAATGTACAGCACAGGAGCAGCAGCAGAAGCAAACAGAGAAATCACACTATTAAAAAATGCTATTAAAATAATTATTATTGTTGAAAACCTTATCAATGATTTCTTGATTCAATCTTTTGTTCCTTTCTCGTTTGATCCCTGGCTGCTCAAATATTTTCCAAAACACTTTGGAGATCAGTGTTTCTCTCTGCCCAAGCAGACAAAATACTCCTGACATCTTGGCTGCTGCTTCCTGTCTCACCTTTCAAACACAGAGCCTGCTTCCCCGCATCCATACAGAGATGTACCCAGATGCCATCGCTTTCTCTGTGTTGTTATCTCTTCTCCGTAAAGAGTTGACTAATAGAACTTTTATTAGAGTGAGCAGAAGACAACAGTGGGAGTAGAGTCAGGATACCTTAAGGCATGTTGTTCAGAATGGTCATTTATAGCCCTGTTTTGTACATCACAGCAGAGTCAGGA
>JAPSGF010000053.1:5208125-5279624 GCA_035772895.1 Perdix hodgsoniae
AAACAGGGCTAACAGTCAATGCATTGCAAATACAGATGGTTCCTGTAGTTACAGTGGAGGCATAACTTCAAGTTACAGTAAAGAGGAATAACTAAGCACCTCACAGCTCCATAGCTTGCAGACTGCCTGTATTCTCTTCTCTAGTTGTTTGATATTACCCATTGCAGCGGCAAGACACTGAGCTGATGGACTGATATAGCTGCTCTGTTGCTCCTGCAAGATTACTACTTGTTCCCTGAGAAAATTACAACTGGCCCATGAATAACCACGATCATCATTACTGTGTGTGTCTGATAGCTTCTTGTGTCTGCTGTGCTGCATCACAGTGTGCCCTGCTCCACAGGCTGTGTCTCAGTGATGCATGCTGAGGGCATATAGGTGGGGATCTGCACAGTAGACTTGGAAGAGCACTGCAGGAGAGCTGAATGGCATCACAAGCCTTTCCTTATACCTGATGAAAGTTCTTCTCTTTAATGTTTTTGGTTTTTTTAATTGTCTTTGAGATACCCTTGGCTCAGGCTCCTTGGTGTCACCATACATAGGCTATTCTGTAACCTCTAATTTCAGATGCTCAGATTTTTCAGTACTCCATTTGTTGTCTTGATATTAATACTAACTCCTGGTGGTTTCTCCAAACCTGGCAAAGATCTTGCGTTTTCTATGTCTTTCTATTAGATATAAGTTTTTTGGGTTTTTTCCAACCTCCTCTCCCTCTGAAGCACTTTCTTTGCTAAAACAATGTGACTCATTAGCTGAAGTATTCTCTGGAGATGCCCTTTGACAAAATTGCTGCATGTAAACAGGCACAACTAATGAAAAGGGCAGTGCCACTGAATAAATCAACTTACAGCATGAAGAGGAGGCGAAGCAGGGTTCCTCTGGTGTATTCTCAGGTTGCACTGTTTCTAATGATCCAGTGTTCCCTGCTTTGTACTACAAACACTTCGGATCTATTTCTAATTTCCCGTCCAGTGCATGAGCCATTTCAAGGATCTTCAGATGTAACCTTATGTGTAGGCAGACCTTTGTGAAATTGACAGCTATTTTTAAATGAGAAACAGTAGCAGTTTTCTTTATAGAAATTGCAAATGCTGTCAATCAATTTGAAAAGAAAAAAAAAGCAACAAGAAAAAGAGAGATGAGACAGAGATTAGTTTGAGTCATGAATGCGTGAAAATATGTTTCATCTGTTGTCAAAGAGTTGCCCTGCGGTTTTACGTGTTGGGTTTTTTTTCCTTTTGGGTTTCATTGTAAGTACTTGTCTGGGGATGACCAAGCTTTACTGGCCATTAACTGGCATTATTTCACTAGCAGTTTTAGTTAGGCCCGCAGTTGAAAGTGCCAGAACTCTACAAGGTCAGCTCTCAGGAGGATGCATTTTTTCTGGGCACTCAGCTAATTACCTCAGCTGTAACATCATCTGCTGATATTGTTCTGGACACCCAAAACTTAGTCCTACAAGGATGGTGTGTTATGCAGTCGTCAAAGTTGTCTCTAACTTGGTGTTGTACTATGTAGGGGTATAAGTTCTGCTATAGGTTAGCCAAAATGCCAGATCCTCTGAGTCCCAGTGTTGTTTTTACTGAACACAAATCTGTAAAGCTACAACTGGTGTTCACCTAACATTTTGGTAACTCATTTTTCTATCGTCAGATATACTGAGTATAGACTCCTGGTGCAAGGACAGATATTTTTCAGAATCACTGAACTGTAGGGGCTGAAAAGGACCTCTGGATACTACCTAGTCCAATTGCCCTTCTAAGGCAGGCTCCCTACAGTAGGTTACACAGGAAAGTGCCCAGGCAGATTTTGAATGTCTTCAGAGAAGGAAACTCCACAGTCCCGCTGGACGGTTTGTTCCAGTGCTCTGTCACACTCCAAGTTTTTCCTCTTCCTGTGTTCCAGTTTGTGCCATTGCCCTTTATTCTGTTGCTGGGCATCACTGAAAAGAGCCTGGTCCCTTCCTGTTGACTCTTACCCTTTAGATAGTTGTAAGCAGTGATAAGATCCACCCTCAGTCTTCACAGAATCACAGAATTGTAGGATCTGAAAGGGACCTCTAGAGATCATCGAGTCCAACCCTCTGCCAAAGCAGGCTCCCTAGACCAGGTTGCACAGGTGGGTGTCCAGGTGGGTCCTGAATGTCTCCAAAGAAGGAGAATCCACAGCCTCTCTGGGCAGCCTGTTCCAGTGCTCTGTCACCCAAACTTCCAGTGCATCGGTTTGTGGCCATTTCCCCTTTTCCTCTGTCCTATCATCTCTGCAGTTCCCAGTCTTTCTTTAACTGAGGAGCCCAGACCTGGATGCAGTACTTCAGATGTGGCCTAAATATAGGCCACCTAAATATAGGTTAAGCAATACAGCTTTTCCTTGCAAGTTGGCATTATACACTTCTCATTTTAGAAGGAAAAAAAAAAGCCACAGCACTTCTGGCTGCAATGTAGTTCTTCCTATCCATATTTAAGAACTATACGTAATTGCAGCTGAACCTGCATGCATTTACTCATTGATTTTTCTTTCATATTTTAACCACTCTTTTTAGCTGTAATGAAATATTGACAAATTGCATGAACAGGAATCTGTCATAGAGGCCAAGTGACTTCTTGATTTTGTAAGAGAAAATGTTTTTCTCTTGACCCTTCACTGACAGAGTTGTTTTACAATAGGCTTCTGGCAGCAGACAACCTGTTGTGAGAAACAAGTAGATAGACTCTCGCATCATGGCTATTCTGTATTAAAGAGGCATGATTAAGAGCATATGCAGGAATAAGAAAGTGGTTTTACATGCTGACAGAAAGAAAAGATAGAGGGAAAACCAGCTTTACCATAAGCAGATGTGATTTTGATGTGGTAGAGTCACATGCATTGTGTGGACTGTCGTGTCCAGTGTGGTCCTCAAGTGTTTTTTATTTCAAAGTCCCACTAGCAATTTGTTACCCATTAGGGACAGTCCAGTTGGTGAGGTGGGGGAATACCATCCTGTTTTAATCACACACTGAGTCAAATATACTTTCATTTGTCAGACTCTGATTTTAAATAATTGCGTATTCTGTTCTTCTATACGAAATAATGAATTTCTCCTGAAAGGAGGAATCATATTTGAAGACTTATTTCAAGAAATGGAAGTCTTTCTAAAATGAGAAGGAAGAGCTGCTGACCACTGAAGTTTCAGCAGGATGGGGTGAGCATTTGGGGCTGTGAATGTGGATTCCAGTAACTGACACTGAGTCAATTAGTTCAATCACAATGCTACAAAGCTCTCATGAGATATGCTTTGATCTAACAAAACATTTAAGCAAAGGGTTAATTCAAAATTTGGGCTTGATTTATGAGCACACTGAATTTTGGTGCTCCAGCTTACATGATTAAATGTGGTTTAAATTTTCAGAATAGGGATTTTCCATTTCACTGGTGATTTTAGCTTATAGCCCTTTTTGTTTGTTTCTGAATTGAAAGACAGACAATGATCAAAGAAAAAAGAGGAAGCTAAATGGGCTTAATTTCCTGAGCATCTTCATTTTTCATTAATTCTCTCAGAACTATGAAACCTCAGCATTAAGGAGATTTTAAGAAAAGATGCAAAATGCTTAGCATCTTTCAGTTTTTAAAGCATTTTTCATCTTCTCCACACTCTGTAAATTAGTGAATATTTGATAAAACATGTAAAAACAGAACAAGAAAATTTGAACAAAGGTGGAAACATCACTTTCACTCAAGGAAGTTCCATTCCATAAAAATAAAATCGGATTTGACAAGATATTTCACAGTGGAAAAAAATGCAGATACATTCCACACTTTTTGCTTTGGAACTCAGATTTGTATTAATTCCAGTCAGAGTGGAAATTTAATATCCATAATTAAGTAGACAGAAAGACTACAGCATCCACAGAAAGCAGTGATGAATATGTAGCAGAAAGACTTTAATTTTTCTTACTTTGCTAGATGCCATTGAGAAAGAAGTACTGCAATATTTGGATCAACAGAAAACCAGAGGGTTTTGTTCTATGCTATGTGGCTTTTATGTAAAGGTGCAAAGAAAACAGTTTTTTTAATCCTTTTCTACTTCAATAATAGTTTATCTGAAAGTATGAGACAATCGTGCTGGATCCTGGTGAGGGTGCTAGCTTAGCTGCTGGACAAATACATAGTTTGCCAGACTGCACCAGATTGCTTGGCCAGCACTTTTAATCACGTCTGACAGCCTTTGCCATCACTGCACCCATGTAGGATGGAGTAATAATGTGTGAGATTATTCCCCAAGCAATCTAATGTCAGCTGAGGGTGTCAGCAGAAAGCGGTGACCACAGAGCTCCAACTTGCGTTTCAGAATGGACAACTTGGACATAAGTATAACAATATCACAGTATAATAATACAGTATTGACACTGGGTTCTAATCTCTGTTTTACCAGATTTGATCTCTTCTTCCAGAGTGGTGTCAGTAAGAGCATTCCAGCATCAGAAACAGAATTTGAAATCCTACTGTTTTAAGTGCATATATATTTATTCAAATGCTTATTTGTTTAACTGCTGTTTGTAATTCTGGTTTGGAAAAATAAAAAAATAAATAAGAAAATTTGGGGTATGAAGAATGATATTCTCTGTGTTGGGGTGAAGAGAGGCTAGTTCTGGTATGGAAGGCAAGGCTTGGGCAAGACCAGCAGCCCAGGGCACAGCAGTTCCTCCTCTTCCTTAGGGAAGCTGTGTTACTCCAAGGTGTGTGACCCACACCTCTGTGAGGTGATTTCTGGAGCTGTGCAGGAGCATGCTATGTTGAAGAGGTACCCAGCAACATTTCTGGCAAGAACAAACACTGCAGGACTTACCAAAGTTTTCCAGTGTTTGTAGAGAAATCAGCCTTCTTGGTGATAAAAATGTCAGTCTTTTTCTTTATTTATTATTTTGTAAAAACATATGGTATGATGATTCTTCCTCATTTTCAGAGTGATTCTGAGTATGACTTACAGCCCACAGGAATCATTTAATAAAGAAAAACTTCTAACTAGCTCTGCAGAGTAGATAGATGGTCCTTATTAATAGTCAGCTGTGGTCTTTGATCCATTTGGTGCAATCCCAGCCATTCCATTCTGATGGCAGCAGGAACTGTAATAGCACAGAGAGAGCCATGTGATTTGGGCCAGGGCCAGGGTCTGTTTATTTATAGCACTTTTATGACTAACATAAATTGTTCTAACATCATTTGTACACAATTTTATTTAGCAGAAAAGAATGTTCTGATTCTGACTAAGCTTTTAAACTACAATTCTGTCCCATTTCTTAACAGAAAATCACTTCTTTGGTTCTGCCAAACTGTGGTCCTCATTTGTGGAGGTGATGACATGAGAAGGCTATGTGGAACTGGGATTTCACCAAGCAGAAAGTTCCCCAAATATTTAGTAACCTGTGGTTGATTAGTGAGAGAGTCGACAGATACCTTGAAAAATCATTTCCTATAGAGAAACACACACTGCATCTGTTTGGTCCAAAAGAAAAACTAAAGTTTATCTTCAGACCAAATCAGTATTTCCTCCACAAGCTTTTGCAGCAGCACGTTTGCTAATAGCAGAAGAGAGGTTCTGGGAAAGAGGAAAAGTTATTAATGGACTTAACCAAGGTGACTGCAAACACTTGTTGAAACTGTGAAGAAAACTATCATTCAGAATCAGGGCTGCATAGTTATATGTGTTTGTCCAGAAGACATGTAGCTGTATATCCTGCCTCTGCTGCAGAAGACAGCAAAGTATGCCAGCTATGTAAATAATTCCAGTAAGAGTCGTTGCTTGGCTAAGATGCTCAATGGACACTATTTCCTGTCATTACCCTCCTGGGATCTACTACTCATCAGTTCACACTGGCAGTGTCAACTGCTACCATTCCCTTTCCACCTTCAGCCCCTTATCAAAGATTCAGTTTCCATATCTACCTTCCCCTGTTGCTTTTGTCCAGCTGCCCTAAGAAAATGAGCAATGCCTCAGGTCCCAAAAGCTCACAGTTTGGAAAATCTCTCATCCTCTTCTTTGATGCAACTTGTTCCCGTTGCAGGGTGACTGCTCTGGAGATTTGAAATTGGACAGGAGTTCATGCTAAAGAGGAAATAGAGACCATGAGGCTGCATAGAAAGACCTAACAGGTTACACAGTCAAGAGCTCTGGTAGAATTGTTTCACTGCTATCTACTATGGAGGAAGACTATTCAGGTCAAAGTCTCAAAGACAGGTTATCACTCAGTGCCTTTATTTTTGTCATTTGCCATAGCAAGTCACATACTCCTCTCCTTTACTATGCCAAAGGCCCCAAAAGTTTCAGTTTCATGATCCTCCTCAGGCACGTGTGTAAAACTTCCTGAGTCTGCACTTACTACACCATGACTGTACAAAGGCTTTAAGGAGGCAGATCTGCATAAGTATCTGCGCAGTGGCAGATCAGTTCCAGATCTTCATTTACTGTGCTTTCCAAGTTGTACCACCAGCCTGCGCTGCAACAATTTCACATGACTCCATAAAGGATTGAGAAGGACTGAGCCAGAAATCCTTATATGGCCCTACAATGAGGGTATGGGTTAATGAAGAGATGGAAAATGTAGATCCCATTTTACTCTAGTGCCCAAAATACACACTATTTTCTCAAGTAACTGGGAATAGTACAAAGACTTTTCAATAAGATGGGATGAACGGATAAAAAACGAGGGAAGCGTGAGAGAGAATACTACAGCACACAGCAACATTGGTTATTACACATAGCAATACCCCAAAACTTGTTTTAGGACTCTGCCAAAGCACCCAAAGAAGGAAGCCAGCTTCTGTCATTTTGAATTCATTGTAATTTTGCTCGCTAAAATTCAAGCTGCTTTTGTTCTTTTCAAGGTGGAATGTGAGTCTTTGTGCATGTGTGTACCAGTGAGAAAAATAAAAAGTGACAATACTTTTGCTCTTTTGGAGACTGACACAAGTTAAGGGAGATAAAAACAGGTAAGTGAAATGAGCCCAGCCAGGAAAAAGAGGAATTGCTTATCACCACCTCCAATTCCTGCCTGAAGGTAAAATGCAGCTTTTTAGGAAAAAAAGATGAGGAACAGCACAAAATCAACTGAAATAAGCAGCAACAACTTTATGCAGTTTCCTTGTGGGGGACTCAACAGCTCCAAATAATTCTTAGATTATCATCATTCATCTTTGACTCCCTCACTTTCTGCTGTCGTTTTTGCTGAACTACAGCATGTGAGAAGTATTTCTCTTCCTTGGCAAATGCAAGGGACATTTCAGCAATTCTGCCCTGTGGGGATAGCAATTGCTAGACTTTACTAATCCCATTGATATTACTGCAGTAGTGCAGATAACAGAAATTACTTCTTTCCTACTCCATGACCCTCCCTTTCCTACAGTTAGCTATCAGTTCTGAACTAGTTCTCTTTATTTTCAAGAAAGAAGAGAGCATCCAACTCATGGAAAGGTATTCAACCAGATAAGAACTTCCTATGGAGTTTGTAATGCTTCCCAGAGAAACAGATCTATACTTCTTTCCATCAGAGGAATTAATCACTGATTATTATCTGATTTGACTAAGACAGGGGAGGTTTAGGGTAGATACTATGAGGAAGTTTTTCACACAGAAGGTGGTGAGGCACTGGAACAGGCTGCCCAAGGAGGCTGTGGATGCCCCATCCCTGGAGGCACTCAAGGCCAGGCTGGATGTGGCTCTGGGCAGCCTGGGCTGCTGGTTGGTAGCCCTGCACATAGCAGGGGGTTGGAATTGGATGAGCACTGTGGTCCTTTTCAATCCAGGTCATTCTGTGATTCTATGATTCTATGATTATTTGCAATTGAGAAAACCTATGCTTTCAGATTCCATCTTCATAGCTTTGTGTCAGCAATCTAATAAGGAAATATTATAAAACTCGGATTCTCTTATGCCACTTCTGAAAAGAATTGCTGAGGAATGCCTAGACATAAAGTGTCTATATGTGATAGAACCAGTTCTGCATTACTGAACCTGAGGGTTTTAACAGTACCTCAGGGAAACTGTTTTTTCTTCCTGCTGAAATTCAGGCAGGTGGAGAAGCATACCGACATACCCAGTGGCAGCAATAAAGATAAGTCAAACTATAATACACTGCTCCACTCCTCGGACTTTTAAAAATACAGTAATAAGGCAAAACAGATGGCTGTGTGATTTTGACAGAAAGTATGAGTAAGTAAACAAGGCATACATTCCAATTAGTAGAGTCACAGTTTGTGAGATCACTCATGATTTGATCAAAAAATAAAAAACTGCCACTCTTTGGAGATTCTCTTGCCTTCCTTATGCCAGATATCTTTCAGGTCCCTCTGCTCTTGGACATCACTTCTCTCAGAAAGCTCACTTCTGGCTGTAACCCCCATCATGTCCCAAGTCCCTCTCTCCTAACGTGGGCTCTGCAGAGCACAGAAGCAGGCAGCACAGCCTGATGTTCCTCTAATGAAATCGAAGCTCTTTCACATATTGAGGAATAAGGGTAAATGAGCTAGGTTTCTCTCCAGAATATATTTAGCCAATGTTCCTACCCTATGGAGCTATATAGCCTGTTGATATAGAGCTTGGATAATGGGTCTGAAGGATCTTGAACTCGATGCAGAAACTTTTCCTTTCTTCTGATCTCAGTGGAGCAATTATGCTCAGGATTTATACCCTACTCCTTTTCAATTAATGGTGGCAATTTCTTCCAGAAGTCCACACGGCCTTTCTCACTCTCACCTTTTTAGAAGCAGGTATAAGGACTTTAAGCAATTCCTCAGCAAAAAAAAAAGGTTTTGAGTATCAAGTAAATGTACCATACCAAGAATAAAAATGGTACCTAGCACCCATGCACTCACAACATGCTTATCTTTCCTTTTGAAAGGGTTGTTTGATTATCTTGATACAACTTCTAATAGATCTTTATAGATGATCTGGGAGGGTGGGGGAAAGGCAAATGAGATCATGTTTTCAAAACAAAATATCCAGGCTTCTTCCCAGTTTACTTGTTTCTTCTGGTGGAAGATTTTAGAACATTTTAGAAGTTTACTATGTATGATTCAAATTCAGTCCGGCTTGTGAAGCTGTGAGATGGGGAGCAGCCTGTGCAGCTTGAGGGGCTTTGCCAATTGCAGCAATTTTCAGCTGAAACAAGCTTTGCTGTTGGTCAGGAAGTTAATTGGTGGGACATGAAACCGAGGTACGGTGCCTTATTGCAGCTCTCCTCTGAGATTACTGGGAAACCATGAAGCACAAGAGAGTCTTAATAGCAATCCAGCATCCCTCTTTTCTCCAGAACTTCAATTTCTTGCTGAAGATTTATATTTTTAATTCTTTTAATGAAAGTTGTCCCAGAGGCCAAGAAATTCCTAATTGACACTGGCAAGCAGGATTATACATTAAAGAGCTTCTAGCTATGTGCTGGCACAGAGGCTTTGGGGGCAGGAGATCTGGGGGATCTCACTCATTGCAGACCTCCCACAGCACTTTGAGGCCTGCTCTTATAGAAAGGCAACAAGCTCAGAACTGCCCTTTTAAAGTAAACAAGTCGTCAGTTACAGTCCCCAATTTCATCTTCCAGTTGAACTTGTTCGAGGAAAGAAATCATATTTTTAGGCTTATTAAGTTGAATTTTCTGCTAGCAGCACTGCATGACTGAATTGCACACATATGGAAATGAGTTCTTATCTGTCCCAGCACACTACTGATGGAGTTAGCTCTGAAGGACCTAACCGAGGCAGTGCTCATCTCTGGACAATTTTTTTCATTGCTGCTTGGTTTTGTTTGTTAAACACATGTGGTATGTCTAGGGAAAATAGGTACAAAACCAGTCCCAGCCAAGAGAGAGCAGCCCTAGCCCAGGTCCATGGGTGGATGATTTCCTTGATATATCACTGCATAAAGGCCCTCAATGCCTTCGTTCTCATCTCACTGCTGTTCTAAGGGGAAAGGAGGCTGTGGCAGGGAAAGACTAATATTTCATACAGATTACAGGCACTTTTTTTCCAAATGGTGCCTGAAACTTCTTCTCACAGCCCTTTGCACCTGTTAGTGAAAGAGGCTCCTTGCAGAGCTCCTCATATCCAGCATCTTCCCTCTTCCTGCCGCAGTACTCACCTATCCAACATTCCTCCCCCCAGGGCTGCATACCTCAGAGAACAAATGAAGCATTTCACATAAAAGATCAGACTGATGTAAGTGCCTGGAGCTAATGAAGGAGTTCCTACTTTTCAGGAGCCACTATTAACAACCTTCCTCACATGGCATTAGCCCCTGGCTCTGCTGGATACAGATGTTTGGGGCTGCTGAAGCCACAAAGAAGAGCCATTTTCATGCGGTGAAAATCTTCACATCTTCAGTGCCATCAGCATTTCTCTCATTTTTCTTCTGAAGTGATTGTGACCTTAGAAATAAACGACTGAAGGAATTTCTGAGCATTTAATGTGCTCAGAATCTGCTGAAGGCTGTGGTTTTGTTTGAATTAACGGAGTCAGTCTGCTAGGAAATGTGATTAGTAGTGGTTTTTTAGGAGCAGGAATACAGCACAGAGCATCTGCAGGCAGTAGTATAATTTTATAAAGTGTGAGTATGTGGAAGGAAGTCACAGCTTTACTTCATTTTACCAGGGACTAAACTACACAGCATGTGACAAGGCAGAAGTCTGGGAGAGTGAAATTACATTGGTGGAACACTGAAACTTACTGACTGGAAAGTAGACATTTGGAAAAATATTGACCTTAATCATCTGCCCACAGGGGCATTCAAAGCTTTAAAGTAACCTCTTCCTGCTACCTTAGTAGCAGTGTAGAGTCGTAGCTTTGCAACCTACTGTAGGGAACCTTCTTTAGCATGATGGTTGGACATGGTGATCCCCAGAGGTCCCAAGCCCTACAATGCTGTGATTCTGTATGTGCTCGGACAGAAAGATGAATATAATCCAGAAATAAGCACTCTAAAGTCTCACATTATCCATTCACTTCTGGCAAACTTTTGTAAAAACTTGTAAAAAAGGGCATTGTGAGAGTTTCCTAGCACATGTTGAGTCCTTGATCTTTTCAGGATCTTTAAAAGTTTCCAATTATTCTGAGCAAGTGGCAAGTGTTCATGTCAGTTTAAATGTCTAAAAATAACAGCTTCCTTCCCCTTCTGATTGTGTTAGTGAAGACGTAAGCTAAGCCACAGCAGCTGGCTTCAGGGCAGGCAGAGATCAGATCTGACAGAGTCTGAAGTTTTGCTATGGCTCAGAATGGTGTTTAGCATCACTCACTGCACCAAGACCAGAGTTTCAACTCCTTGAAAGGAGGCTGTGGTGAGGTAGGTGTTGGCCTCTTCTCATGGGTGACTAGCAGTAGACAAGACAGAACAGCCTCAAGTTGCACCAAGGGAAGTTCAGGTTGGATATTAGGATTCATCCTTATGGAGACTAAGGGAGAGATAAAATCATGGGTTTCCTGTTCTGGACTCCCTCTTCTTTGCTATGGAAAAAGACAAAGCTCTGGGAGAAGGCACAGGGGCAACCAGACCTCAAACTCACTACCCAACAAGGGATGGAAATACAGTTCTCTAATCCCATGCTGTACTTGCATGGGAAGGATGGAGGATGAGCCAGCTCAGCGAGAGCATGTCTAGGGTTTTAATCAATTCAGCGCTGAAGATGAATTTTCTTTCCTTTTTTCATTGCATACACTGGATAAACAGGAGGTTTTTTTGTGTGTTTTGGGGATGCAAATTCAGAGCAGTCTTCCCAAGGAGATCCTCTGAGTGCACATACTGCCAACTGGGACATCCTGACACCATGCTCTCTTCGGTGACTACTGCCAGCACTCTCTGAGGACAGGCTTATCTGCCAGTTCTCTTTAGCAGCCCTCCATGAGATAAGCTAAATCTGGTCAACAGTGCAACTCAATCCTGAGCAGAAATACAGTCCTAAAAGGGAGAAGAGCTAGAATCATTATGCCATTCAGTAGGGACTTTGCTACATTCATTTTATATGGAAGGTACCTTACAACTACAACTCGGAGAGCCTTAGCTGGCTTCCCACTGCATTACATGCACCATTCTGTTGGCTTGTGTCTTGCTGAGATCAAGCAGCCCTGGGACAGCCCTGGGGGATAAAAGCTAGTGCAGAGCTTACCCTGAATCCAACGTGTTCCTCAGCTCCATGGCCACTGCAGCACCTGGGGACACCAGCTTGGCTCTGGGAGCTACTGGGAGACCTGGAGTGCAGAACTACTTGCAATTTGAAGGATCATTTTTCTGATGAGGCTTGGAAAAATAGCAGCGTAGGAAGCGGGCAGTTCAGAAGTGAACAGTAATTACAATAAACCACAGACCTCAAATCTTCCTAATCCAAGAGCAAAACAGTGAGAATTAAATCTGAGAAAGTGCAGAAATGACACACACTTTGGGATCAAGAGAAAATGACAAACTCAGAAAATCTTTTTTCAAGATGCCATACATCTAATTCAGCACAATTGAACATTGACTGGTTTACAGCCTTCTAGAGAAGACAAATGTCAAAGCAAAAACAAGGTGATTTGCTGCAAGCAACTCCCAGCCAAATCGTTCAATTGCACTGATGATATTGCTGTTTACTTAGCAATATATTGTTTTCTAAATGATGTAACAGTTTAAATCAAAGTTGTAGATCAAACAAAGGATGTGTTGGCCTGATGTATGTGCTGTTTCAATTGTACCTTTGCTAATCATATTTAGAAGTGTTACCTAGGTAAGCTGGTGTTATCTCTTCTGAGATAGCATGGGAGCTACTGTGCTTTTCAGCCAAGAAGGAAATGCTGAAGGACTGTAGGGATCAGGCAGAAATCTAGGCTGCCTGCTGCTACTGCTCATAATTTGATCAGTAGGACTGGTGATATGGATACCCTGGCAGGAGAATGTACCTAATTCTGCAAAAAGATTTGCAATGCCCAGGTAATGAACACATCTGATTCCTCTTAGTCTGTAGGTAGTAATACCACTTTATCAACTGCCGTGAAAAAGAGGACAGGAACTACTAGAAGTGAGACTGATGATCCATCTGCTGGGAAGAAGCCTCCCTGATATGACAAAAGGACACTGCAGGCTTGTGGGGTGATTTCTAAACCATTATGCCTCGTCCAGTGGAGGAGCTGGAGATGCTCCTGTCCCAGGAAGAAGAGAGGATTTACGTGGCAGAAGTGAGAGAGAAAAGTGGGAAATAAATGAGAAGGGGAGAGATGGTTTGGGGAAAATGTTACTTTATGGTGTAAATTAGGCAGTAAAACCACATTTCTCAGCAGTGGATGAGACAAACTGTAAACTGCATTTTCTTGCAAATCCTTCACTGCCAAAAGCCTTGCTATGAGACTGAATCATTGCTGTTGCTGACACAGACAGGAAGGGCTCCCCATATGCTCACTTTATCTCATTAGCTCCAGCATACGAATGTGACGGGGCTAGGAGGGAGTAGAGAAAAAACACAATGAACTTCAAAGGTCCTGGCATTATGGCATGTAGAGACTATAGCAGCAGAAACTGAGGATCCTCTGTGGCTGACATACGGGAGTCCAAATTAGACCTGAACCTGTTCTCTGATAAGGGGAACTGAAGGAATAGCTAATGGCTCCCCTCTCCACTTTAGAGCTGTATTAAGCATATACAGAAGATATCATCCTGAATTAATATAAAAATAACAATTTTTCTGGCTCTTAAAATATTTTTATTTTTGCAATCTACTAACACAGGTTTGTCATGCTATCAATTCTGGAAGTGCAAAAGATGGAGAAACAGTCATCACTGGTCTATAAGAAAACACCTCAGAGCTGAAATTGGTGTCATGGGACATCCTTAGAGGGAGAACTGTGATGGAAGATAGACTCTGGAGAAGGTCTGTGTGACCTGGATTGCAGTATTTGTGATGGATGCATAGATTTTACATGAAACTAGTGGAGTCCATGTTATTAGATCAATCATGAGGGTGCCAGAAGCAAGGAGGTACCACAGCTATTGTTGTTTGATGAGCATTAAATCAGCCATTTTATGTTTATGCTTTGCAATATAGTCTTTAATTACCTGATTGCATACTTTTTTGTTGGAGGGTCTGTCTCACCAACTGTTCAGGGTGAACTCTTTGGAATAAAATCAGCTGCATAGCATTGCACTGTTGTGTGCAAGACTGCCTTGTTGCTGGAGGCACAGAAAGGCACAGACTGAGTGACTCAGTGATCTGCCTGCAGGAACAAAAGGGCTAGCTGCTGAGCAAGTCATCAGACATCAAAATTCCCAGAGGCTGCTGCTAATTGTATCACTAATTTTGTGGGTAGCTGTGATATCACTGCGTATGGCACTGGATGCATTTTGCAGCAGTACTGGCAAAGTACAACTACAGTGAATGCTGATTAATGTTATGCCACGAACAAGTGAATTACTACTGATATTGTGGTCAGCACAGGACAAAATTTCTCTAAAGGGATCCCAAAAATATGCACAGACTTTTTTTTCTTTGTCTGAGCGGTAGGAAATGCGCCAAATTCATTTAGAAGTCTGTTATGCAAATAAACACGAGTGACATGAAGCTCTGGGATTAGCACTGTTAGTGAAGGTTAAAAAAAAAGTTCTTTAATGCTATGCATTGTATTTATTGAATCATACTGCAAGGAAGAAAAAATGCATCTTAGAGTTTGGTTTGCTGTTGTACATGTACCTGTGTAAATAGCTGGAAAAAAGACACCCTATTCCTATCTTTGTTATTATAAGGCCAAATAGAACAAATTTTATACTTTATTGCACTCTTCAGAGAGCTGAACCAGTGGGACAATTTGGGCCTAAACTCATCCACCTGTTTCCTCACATGGCATGGTGAGATGGGGATTTTAAGGCAATTGAGTGAATTGGCCAGCTAGGTCAGGCTGAGCCATGTCTGCCAAGCTTATGGGCAGGAGGTAGTGGGTGTCTGCAACAGGTCGGACACAGAAGGGAGGTGCAGAGTGTATTTTATGGTCCTTCAGGAGAGGTGTTACTAGTAATTTATTTTATCCTCACAAAGGACTCTGCACTTGTATGAGCATAAGGGGAAATCCACGTGCTGGCATCAAGGCACGAGGTTGTCCTACACCTTTAAGCCTGCTAGTGCTGGCCCTGCTCAGTGCAGGGCTTTCTTTGGTCCTTGTGCTTCTCCAGCCTTGTCTGTCCTGGCTCCATTCCACAACATGACCTCCATCTCACTGAGTCTGATAAGAAACAGGAGTTATTTAAGTTTTAAATAAGCACTTTGATATGTCAGCTAGCTCTGCTGTGACTAAAGTTCCTACTAGGTTTTTCTTCAATTTTTAAGCATTTGCATGATCTGCAGTTCCGACTCTCCAGAAGATATTTTGTCTTTGATTTCATTTTTACTGTGGTTTCTGCTAAACAAACAAACCAAACCACAGTACAGGGGTCCATTGCAGTTGTGAAATAAATGGATAAAAACCATTCCTTTGATTAGCAGATAGTAGCAAAATCAAGACAAGACAAGAGAGACTTGGAAAAGCTAGTTCAAAGTAGAAAAGAAAGGAAACACTGCAGAGAAAGAGGTAGCATAGCTGGACCGATGTATCTTTTAATTTTGTTTTATTTAGCGAAAAAAGCAGTCGTATTAGGCTAATCCTGCCATAGTGGAAATGCTAAGTCACAGCCTGAAGCAGTGATTGAGCACCTGGTGGGAAGGCAGGGCCAACCCAGGGGAGCTCAGGTGCAAGCAGTGCATCTGAATGACCAGAAGGGATGGAGCCAGGGTCCACCTCTTTCCAGCCCTCATTTAAAGGTTGACAGTGGAGGTAAAAGTATCTTGCTGGAGATCTCTGTGTATCTGAGGTCCTCTGAAGGTAAGTGGGTTCCTTTTTTTTTTTTTGTTTTTGCATTCACAGCTGTCGCATTTGAGCAAGTCCTCATTCGCTGCAGACTAGGACTTTGCTACTCTGCTGTTGTTGCTATGCTTTCCATTGTGTTACACTTACCAAGTTGTGATAAACTTAACGTATTTGCAGGGGTGGTCATAGCCCTAAAAGTAAGGCTCTTTAGGTGTATCTTAAGATTCCTTGGCAGAGCTAGAAAAAAATACAGGTCAGTAGAGACAGATGATCACACCAGAGAAGGGGAGAAAAAAAGGTTCATTGACTCTGGCTCACAACTGAGGAATTAATCAAAAGGCTCAAGTATTATCATTGTTTGAGTCAGTTTAATGAGGTACTTAAGTATATGCTTAATTTAAGCTTATAAACTGACTTGATAACTTAGAAGATGACCTCAGCAGAGGTGTTCTAAGTTTTTTGTTTTTTTTTCTTTAATTAATCTCAGCAGTATTAAATTGTTGATGTTTAAGGACAAATGTATGTCTAAAATATATATATATTATTTTTTATATATAATATGTTATGTTATCTTTATAGATAGATAGATAATTAAACTTAGCTTTGGGGGTCTGCAGCAGCAGACAAGTGTTTACTTATGGTCTCTACAAGAAAAAAAATAGGCCCTAAGGAGTTACTTGCTTGTGCTGAATGCAAGATCTGTTCATATTTATTACAATCCTGAAGTTGTCCCTGACAGATTGTAACAAGAAGCTCTCTAATTGGATGACTGAGAGCAAGCAACTCCTATGTCAACTCACTTATCTTTGAGGATATTTCCCTGCAGTGACTGATGTTTAATAGATAGCCAGAGTGGAAACAGAAAAGGAGGCTTTTAACTTTTTTCAGTATCTATTTGCTCTACACTTTTCAATGTTTCCATGATAAAGTGCATCTGTTTTTTGAGAGATATCTTGGTAAGATCCATCCAGCCTAATTTGTGTCTGTTATGCAAACTGTCTCCTCTTTTGGTAGGGAGAGGCAAGATACAAGCTATGCAACCTAACCCAAAATCTAAGAAACATCTAAGAGATACTCCAATGACTTTAGGTAAGGTATTAAAAGTTTTACTACTTTAGTGTTTGGTGGCTCTCTGGAACAGAAAATACCAGTTTCATAATTCAGATTGCTTAAGTACATAAGTTTTTTTTTTTCCTTCATCTTAAAAAAACTATTGGGAGCGAGGATTGTGTAACCTGATTATCTATTATCAATTTTGAGGCATTTGATTTAGAAATGTCCTGCTTTTCAAAAAGTTTTGTGGATGAAAAGGTTGAAATGACTGTAAGTGCTTGAAGCTGTCAGCTTTGTGAAAGACCGCAGCCTTTTGGCCTCGTGAATACAGCATTTCAGGTATTCATAGCTCTCACCCTATCACTGGTTAGTTTAGCAAGATTTTAAGATTTTTTTTGTTGTTGTTGTTCCTGAAGTCAGAGTACAATGTTCCTTGTCTGTCTAATACTAAAAGTGTTCACGATTCCTGCAAGAGGATGTAACAAACATACTCTGCTATTGTTTATGGAGGGAAAACTGCTTAAGCAGTAGCAAAACTTCTGCTTATTTGTGAACACATTCACAAATTCCAAGAGCTATTGAAATGCAAGGATAAATATAAACATCTCTGCACCAAGCAGTCCTTATTGACAGTGTGCTGTTTGTCATTCTGACTTTGAAAGCTTTAGTTGCCAGTTCTGGGAGCAGCATTTATCCCTTATCTTTCCAAGACTGAAAACTCAGCAACAGAAATTTGCCCTCCAGTGCAATTCAGTAAAAACAAACACACTCTTTTGATTTAAATGCTCCCTGAAAGGATGAAGTAAAAAGATGAATTGCAGGATACAATCGTTAATACAATACCATAGACCATATTAAAAATAACATCTCTTATAAAATCTAATTAATATTTAATCAGAGACCTGGAAAATCTTTACCTTATTGCTTGAGCTGACTATATTTCTCAATGTCTGAATAAAAACAAAATATTTTCCTTTACGGTTTTATTTTCAGTGGCAATTAAAGTGGTATAGTGGGAGTCTTACAACTAAGTGTGTTTGAAAAGCCTGATCAGTACTGACCTCCCAAATCCTCATTTCTTTTTTTAATTAGTTTTGTTGAAGTGTTCATGTGTGGTGAAACAATTGTGAAGTGTGTGACCTATGACTACTACAGAACACGTACTTCTTAAATTTAAAAGCTCTGAGCACATTTTTAATCTAATTTTAATAGGATAATGGCATCTCTTGGTCTTCCATGTCTACATCTGGGAGTGATTTGCCTTGACCGAGCCTCTTTATGCAAGTGTAGCAGATCAGAAACATGATCATTTATGTCCTACAGTAATCATCTGGCACTGCAGGGTTGTCTTATATGTATGGTTGTGAGCCCATAATTCTCCCAAAAGAAACAGCTTATTTGTGTGTGTTTCCTCTCAGGAAATCCTTCAGGATTCCTACCTTGGAAGGAGCCATATAATCAATGGAGTAACATGTCAGGAGCTGTTAGACAAGATTGTGCTGGCTGTACACAGCAGTCTTGCTGCAAAATCTTGGACACTTCTCACATACTGAACTACAGAGGCTCAAACTGTGGGATTTTTCTTGGATCTCAGAGGATGTCAACATAAGGCCTTGTGTACAACTTTGGGCTTGGAGACCATCAGTAGGATCTGGTGGGTGCCTCCCAGTCTCCTATAACAGAAGAAAGCATGTGCCAAACTTCAAAGTACAAATGTGATAAAACAAGAGAAGGTTCAAAGTGGACATAAGATTTGGTGGAGCAGACTCTCCCACTCTCACTGTGCTGCCTGTGTAGCATGCAGACTAATCTGTTAGGGTCCTGCAGACAGATAATAGGAAATACTTTCTTCCTCTCCTCTCATCCACACCTCTTCCTCATCACCACAAAACTATCACCCTATTGCCCAGACTTCTTTTGGGCTTGAGAAGCATTTCACAAACTCCAAGGATGGGGAAAAACAGATCTGTTGATGATAGACTAGGATTTGTTAATAGGGTTATGGTCTCCTGAGTGTGCAAGCCTACTTGTACATGATGTGTTGCTTTCTTTCTGAAAAATAGCAATGGTAACTTATCTGTAATTGTAATCAGAGCATTTATCTTGATATTATCTTAAAGTATTGCTACAATACAACTCTTTTCTTGCCTGTGCCTTGGTTCTTAATCCAATACAGGCCAGTCTAGTGCTGTGTTTATAGATCTTTCTGATTAGTTCTTAGCTTTCATTACTGATCCTATTGACATGAGCCATATCTGTAAACTAATTTGCATTGAATAAATGAAAAGAAGGAAAAGTTGGGGAAATTAAATCCCACCAAAATCAAACAGCTTTCAAAGTGTGGTGCCTAGAACATCTTGTGTTGGCCTTGTGCATAAAGACTTGGGAATGTAACAGCTATTGCATGTCATCTAGCAATTTCCTGTATGAATCATTAAAAAAGTATTTATGCTCAAGAAACTGGCAGAAACCTGAGGTTTTCAAATGATTTGAAAGTGGAGAGGACGATGCACTTGAAACCATATATTCTGTAAGTAAGCTCTAAAGTGTGGTCCATGGCTCCGAACTAGTCTTTAATGTCTAGGAAGCATTTAGAGGTTCTTCAATACAGACTGCAAAGGTCACTGAGGAGTTCTCAAGGCTTTTGGCTGAGTTTTAGACTCAGCTCAGAAGGTCTGTTCTAACTCTGCTTTCTGTGTTAGAAAAACTCATTTCTCATTCATAAAGCCAAATTCGCATTCGGTTGAATTTTACTTTCACTTTGCAGAAATGAGGGTATGCTGTTTCTAGCAGCTTCAGGAAAATTTGGGCTAATCTGCCTGAGGCACACCATTAAAATTAAATCAAGTCTTCAGGACTTCAATATTCGCCAAGGTATACTAAGTGGTTACTCTGTCAATGTAGCTTTTGAGGTGGAGATAATTTGCATATATGTAAATGCCAGGTCATACTCATTCTCTCAAGTACACATCGCCTTGTGCAAGTGTGATTTTGGTTTTTTTTTTTTCTTGCTCTTGGCTGTGGCTCCAAGCATTGCCTTAGTATATGCAGCAGCATCTCCTTACTGTGAGCGAGGAGCCCTGGAAAATTTGTGTTCCCTTTGAGTTCACAAAGTACTTCCTAACTTGGAATTCAGACTACGTCTGCTCTGTTCAAAGGAGGTTTCTCTCCTTACAGCTGCTGTAGTACAGCTAAGGAAGGTTTCAGCAGTAATCTGAAGGAAAAATACTTGAAAACGTTCTTGGGATTTGTTCTATAGTTAGTGTTGGTGGCCATGGGAGAATGAAATGCACAACTACAGTGGGAGATGTGATTCTATTTGGTCTGAATAAACTTTAACAAAATCTGAGCTTGTTATAGGAAAAAAAAGGCCTCAGTTCAAATTGGAGGGGATTGGATTTCCTTTTCCTTGTGTTATATTACCCTCTAGTGGTTGAGTCTGTGCATCATTTAAAGTAAGGACAAGAAGTTAATTGGGATTTTCACGCCGTATTCTTTAACTGATCATCACTGACCTTTAAAATCTTAACGTGATTCAACTTAAAAAATATACATATATTCATAGTAGTAGAAAAACGGGGTGGGGGGAAATCCCAGTCGGCTAATTGTTGGGGGGGGGTGGAATGTGAGAAGCAGTAATTTCACCAGAGTTGAAAGAATGGTCCTCAAAGCCAAAGGATAAAGAGTCACAGTAGGAAGATAAAAATACACCCTAAATATTGATAAAGATCTATTTTTATATTCTCTAATATCTCTCTGTTCTAAGTGAGCGATGGGAGACACAAAATGGCAATAATATTAAAAACTCAGGAATGGACAAGTATATTAAACTTGCTTTTTTACTTATGGTTGTCATGGAGACATAATCATTCGAGCTTCCTAGGGAATAAAATTGTTTTAAATTTCAGCTATTTCTGACTTCAAATTCTTTTAAGGGTTTTGAAAGGATTTATGTAATTGTTCAGTTTGTTCATTCTAAAATTATCAGCCAGAACAATGTGTCTATTAATATTAATGGATTAACACTCTCTCATCAGTTTAATTTCAGCTAAACCAAGAATATAAATCTCAGAACAATCAGGTATTTTCACAGTTACTTTACTTAGAAGGAGATTCAAGTGCATACTTCAGTGCAATTATGTTTTATATTTTCTTTTGGTTACATTAGTAGTTTTCAGTGAGTACTTACAATGTTCTGTTTGCACAGCCATGATTAATCAGTTATGTGATATAAGCTCTGCTCTGGCAGAATGACTAATATAAATAACCAATGTGATTCTAATTATGAATATAAGAACAGAACATTCAATTTGGAATTATGGTTAGGGTATGATTCCATTGTTTATGAGAAGTAATAGAAACAATTCAATCAAATTTTTGTACCTGTCCAACAGCTGCACATTCCATGCAGTGTGTTTAATGGCACAAGTTTCCTCTAGCAAGCTTTTCCATACAAATTATATCAAAGTAAACTCAGCATCCTTGATGAAGATTTTTCAAAAAAAAAAGTAGAATATTATTGGAAATTCCTTCAGGCTATATTGAATCTTGGAACACCAAGCACTTGAATATTAGTGAATCACAAAACCATTCCCAAAATATGATCAGATGAATATCTGTTTGAAACCAGAACAAAAATATACAGAACTTTCTCACTCCATCTGTAGGAGTCCAAAGATGAAGCCATTGGTTTGGATTTCTTTTGCTTCTCTCAAAATGAGATGGCTGCCCAGAAGAGCATCCTCTCTGTCAATGGAACCTTAGCATAGCAAAGCTCAGGCACTGTTGCTAACATTACATGTTTTACTGTCCCCGAGAGCTGGGTAGTCTGAGCAATCCTAAGTAACAGTGTAGCACTTCTAGATTAGTTGAATCTGACAGTAACACTGCTACTGTTAGCATGTGCTAACCATAGCAATGTTCAGGGTTATGTAACTCAGGAGGAGCTTTTCTTGTTCATCCCCTGCTTGACAGAGGCCAGTCAGTGAGAGGTTCCTGGTGTCCCCCTGCCACCTAAAGGCCAGACCATCTCCTAAGGCATTTCTAGGACTTCTACAGCCCACCAATCCTATGTCCTATGTGACAGTCTATTGATGAAAATTATACTGTCTTGGAACCAGAAGAGAAACTTCCAGTAATCTCTGTTCAAAGCAGCTCTACTTGCATTTTCAAGGTTCCTCTTACCATTATTACTTCCTAAGTCCTTTGTGAGCAAGACACAATGCTAATAGTAGGATGAGTGCTAATGTAAGTTAAATAAGGCTGTTCTTAATATTAGGTTAAAAACAACCAGAATATGAGAAAAGCAAGAAAGGTGTCATGCTAGCTTCACTTCATATTTCTTACAGTTACAGGGAGTGTTCCAAGGTCAAATAGTACCCAAAGAACCTCCTAGATTCAATTTACAGTACTGGGAAGGTTGGGGTAAGCCTGACTTTGCCATGATTGGTCTGGGGTGAAAGAGAGACTGTCTCTCATAACACCTACAGGAGGAAACATCCTATGGTATATGTACAGACAAGGATTAATCTTCCAAGACTGAAATGAACAGTAGACATCAAACCATTGGAAAAAAGATCACCTCAAAATTTTTGAGAGCTACTGCATGACGGAGGCTCACATCTTCAAAGATGTTTCTGCCATGGCTTGTACTTATTTCTGTGCAAGCCCCTACAGTTTATTACATTTTGGCTTTTTTCATTTTGTTGCCAACATGGACAAGCCTAAACAACAGAACAAAGAGGTCTCAGGTTTTCTTTGACCCTTTGCAGGCAAGTGTCACTTGCACAGCCACAAAGCACTCACTGTGTTTGTATCCTCCTCTCCTTGCTGAAGCAGAAGCCAGATCAAGTGAAGCAGAGCATTCTAATAAATGTTGGAGCTTCTTAAGAATCTCCTTATCTCACTTCTCAGCATTCCTGGTACGTCATAAGGAATTAATTTGTTCTCCTAGGTTAATAAAGATGAAGTCATATCATCTTCAGGATCTTAAGGTGAGGCTTTCTGTGGTGTTTAGCTCAAATATTGATGACTTGTACAAGAAGAAATTGTCTCAATTTTGCACTGCAAAGAATGATCACAGCATAAGAATATAGGAATACCTAAAGTCTTGTCAGTGGTTTATGGGCTGGTTCGGCCCAGTTCTGTGACCTGCGGTGTGGAGGGATCTGCAGATCCGTGCCTTTGGAAAAGGGAAATGGGACCCCAAAATAATTGAAAACAGTGGCAACAATCTGAGGTGAAACAAACTCATTTACTAAATATAGTATCAGCGAAATATAATGAGAGAACATGAGTGTGCAAAAGGTGGATAGGCCTCACCACAGTGCTGAGGTGAGGAGTGCAGTCCAGCTGAGCTAATGAAAAAAAACAGGCGGAGAACATCAGGTGACCTTGCCAGAAGTTACATCTCCTCCCTGACCACAAAGCCCCTGGGGAATGCAGTTGTTCTTCTCCTCCAGACAGGCACCTGGAACTTGAGCATCAACAGTCAAACCCCCCAGTGCATTACATGATGTTATGATGTGGAATACTGATAACCAAAAATCATAAAATCATGACAAGTCTTTTTGTAATAAAGCAGTCATTGAAACTGCTGAGAATGTCACCATAAGCTTCAGACTTTTTCACCCACAATAAGTCTGGTCAGTGCTAGTACAGAAGAGCCCTTCACTCTGTTTTTACTCTCCCTTTTGATTTCAGCCTCAGAGGCAGTGAGGGAATTACCACTAAAACTCTAAAGCCTGCTAATGAAGACTATCTTCAGCCCCTTAATGGGACTTTGGTGATGACTTATTTCCCAGAAACGGAATAATTTTTGATTAAAATCATTCTATTTTAATCCCACCATATCTTGCCTTACCTTGCTTTGTTTTGTAAGGAAGCTGCTCTGTTTGCTTTCTTCCAAGGTTCAGAGATAACAGGACACAGGTGCTAGCTTGCAGCTAGCTTCTAGATGAAACACCCTCCTAATCACACCTTTTTTTTGTTTTGTAGAATATAATTTACTGGGGTGAGCAGCTTTATAAAGCAACAGGAAATTGGAAGATAGAAGTGTGTTGGTTTGGTTCTATTGTGTTTTTTTTAATATGCTCAGCTGGGTTCTTGTTCTAATCTCTTTGTTAAAATAAGTATGATTTAATTCTTTAGGTTCATATATAATCTGCTGCTTTCTAGCAAGTGATTTCTGCCTGGTTTTCAGTGTGTGATGGTGTGACGTAGAAAGCTTTAAAAGTACAGTAGCTAAACTATTAGACTGAAGTATCTCTGAATTTAGTCTGGAGAAGAGGAGGCTCAGGGGAGACCTCATCGCAATCTACAACTTCCTGAAGGGAGGTTGTGGTGAAGAGGGGTTTGGCCTCTTCTCCCAGGCAACAAACAGGACCCAAGGAAATGGCCACAAGTTGTACCAGAAGAGGTTTAGGTTAGATTTAAGGAAGAACTTTTTCTCTCAGAGTGGTCAGGCACTGGAATGGCTGCCAAGGGAGGTGGTGGAGTCGCCATCTCTGGCAGTGTTCAAGAGGCGTCTGGATGAGGAGCTGCGAGATCTGGTTTAGTGCTTGTGGTAGCAGTGGTGATGTGAAGACGGTTGGAATAGATGATCTTATAGGTTGTTTCCAACCTTGTGATTCTACGATTCTATGAATTGGTCTTAAAAACCTGTAGTTTCTCCCAGTTGGAAATTCTCAAAGGAAATGTATTCTCATAAGTCTCTTAGCTATGAAGTTCAAGTCATGCTTACTGTCGTAAGAAAGTTGCCTTTCTTTTAGTGTATTCCTTTTTTTGTGTTTGAAATTAATTCAATATTAGGAAATAAGTGAAGCAGGAAGCTAATTACTTAAAGCAAATTTAACAAATGTATAAATTTCATTAATGACCAACTGAATGTTTCTGATTAAGATGGTGGTAAAAGCTTTTACATCTTTGCAAACAAGTTTCTTGTTCTCCTCAAAAAAACATAATTACAGTGTGCTGGTATTATACTTAAATTTTTCTAATGGAATGAGCAGAATAAACACTTGTTTTCAGCAGTCTACTTTCTTTTGTTCCTGCCTTTGGTGAACACTTCTTCACATGGTAACTTCCTTCAGGTCAATATGCTGCTCCATGCATGAGGTGCTGTGCAGCTGGAGCACAGTCATGCTGAGTGAAGGAGACCTGGATTAGCTCTACTCTTTAATGTGAATTCAGTATCATCAATGATGTACACATCCACCCTTCAAAACTAGGAGAAGCTTGACTGATGAAGGAAAAAGCAGAAATTAAGAAGGTGTTGCTTTTTGAGCTTATAGGAAAAATATCAGAAAGCAAAATAGAACTGCAGCTTTTCCTTCAGCATTAAAATGGAATAGTCTGTTTTCATTCTACTCTTTATCTGCCTTATCAAGTAGAATCGTTTTATTTCTAGGTATTTTCTCTAAGCTTCACTTTAATAGCTTTAGCATAAATTTTTTGCTTTGTCTTCAAACTTGAAAGTTCACATTTGTTTTTAGGCTTGGTTTTCTTTTCTAATAGAAATTCAGGTTTCTGAATGCCTCTCTGCTGGAACTATTTGGTACAGCAGTGGTGATGCTGAACCTGGAAGCCCAAACCAAAGTCAGCAGCCAACAAGAAAGACTGGATTACTCCATTGAGCAGATGTAACTTGTGTGAACAAATGACAGCTTTGTTAATGTTTTCAGAGGCTTCTGCCTCACAGTCTGAATCAAAGGTCTTGACAGTCATCCACATTGCCTCAAGGTTTAGGTAATAATCTGACCTTGCTCTATGGGTATTTACTAGCTAGATTGCCAGTAGTAGCTTGAAATTTTGATTCCACCCACACTTGACTTAGAAGAAATGTAAGTGCCAAATATAAAAGGGCAAAGAAAACTAAAATATTAAGGTTGTTGACAAGATGATTCATCTTAAAGTTTGTGTAAGCCCTGTCTGACATCTTTTTCCCTGCTCACAGTCAAGTCTATTGCAATGGCAGAGGAGAGGAAAAAAACAATTCAAGTGTTACTTCACAAAATTTCTTCTTCCATTGTCGGATCAGTGAGCAACCGAGCAATTTTCCTTGAGTAATTCTGTGAGCATGATACACTAATATCAGAAAATGGAGATCCCAGTGAAACGCTCCCTGGGGTAGTCTTGGGCCCTTCTTCTGTTAGAAGGCATTCGTCATAATAGGGTCTGTATTGATTTGTTGTTCATGTCCAATAAGATGACAGCAAAAAGTGCCCACTGATAGACAGATGAATATAACTTAGTCCCTCTTGTTGGACTTAATCTTGGTTATTTTCCTAAAGACAGTTCCCTATTTGTTTTGACTACCACACATTTGTTAGAATCTACAATGGAAAAGGGAACTTTAGATCTCTCAAGAAAATGAGCTCTATTGCTGAAATGAATGTTTCTTAACCACTTGGCTTCAAAATGTCCTAAGAAAATCTGGGCTGGCTGGTGGCTCTGCTGTTTCTGTGTAGAAAGGAGTTGAAATTGATTCAGCATGCTTATATTGAGATAAGTATATCCATACTAGGTAGGCTGTGGATGTGTCTGCAGCTGCTTCTGCTAGTAGCAGAGATTCATTCTCACACCATCTTGATTAAATCTTGTTCCCATGGGCAATTATCCACAGCATGCTTGGGTCACAATGCATAATGCTGCTTCTGCAGGCCTTCCACTTGTCTTAAGTACAGCATAGAGATTGGTGGCTGCTAAGTTTAAAGAAAGAAACAGAAATGGGATAGAAAACTTGGGCTTTGTGACTCACTGGTGTTGGTAGCAACATTAAATGATCTTTATAATGTTGCCACGAAACAGTGGGACATTACTCTTCATGTTGGAGAGCCAGAGTTGTAATTAGAGAAAGGTGGGCAGCAGTAGTTATTGTTCTTTTTGGCATGGAGACATTTACTTGATAAGAATGTAGCTTATTTTTCTTGGCACTTAGTAGCTTTATAAACAACAGGGTCTGAAGAGAATCAGAAAGTCAGACTCGTTCCCATGCCTGCCTGATGCATGGATCAAAATTCAGTGCTTGTGGAAGCTTCTGAAATTCTCTTGTGCCAGCTGCTGCATCTGAGGGGCTGATGAAATACAACTGTGGTACAAATGCTGAGCCAAGTCCTTAACATTTCTGTAAGTTAGAAGCTGCATTTCAAATGTTCTAAACGCACTGGAAATAAGGGAGATTTTGAGTTCTCCATAATCTGAATATGATGCTGATTTCTGTTTATGACAATCTTTGACTAAATATTTCAGAACTAAGAAAAATACAGAAGCTCAGTGTACTGCCTAGCGATAGGATATCCTCTGGAACTTTGTGAAATCCTTGTGGTACAGGTGTGTTAACGGAGTCTGTGTCTTCCATGGTTTGGTTCAGTCCTTGGAAAATGTGCTGGTTTGCTTCCTGGTTTAGGGTGTAATTCCAAACTAAGGATGTGCAAATGGAATTTAAACATAGTAGAAAACAAAAGAAGACTTAAGGGAACAGACTTCCACTGGCAGTGCTTCCTTTCCCTCTATCCACTTCAAGGCAAGATAGTCATGCCTGTAATGAGAATTATACAGTTTTAACAGAACATCCTATTGAAACGCTGTGATAGTTCTCTTGTTTGTTTCTTTTTAAAGCTGTTTTGGGCCATTACACCCATTAAGGAGGTTCACAGTGCTGTCACCTGAACCCTATAGGGCCTACAAAGAAAGCAAAGTTTAGGCTGAAAACTGTAGTTTAGGATACACTGTGCTTTGGAGAATCATCTCCAAGGTGGAAGTGCTTGTCATAAAATCTGACATCTGTGGGCTAGGAAGCTGAGAGCTTACTTTACTATATCTGAATTTGAAAGAAGCCTCCAGAGAAATGAAAAAGGCTTTTTCAGTGAAAAGGATGCCTTTCTTATAATCTTAAAAGAAAATGTGGAATTTTTGTTCACCTCAAGGTTATGCCATTCCTCAATTCTAAATATGGGTTTGTGTGTACGTTTGAGTTTTCCCTCAAACCGCACCGCTGTTGTCAAAACTGCCTAATCTTCAAAGACTACAGAGAAAACATTGCAGAACTGAGAATCTGATTTGGGAATACTGTGTCAGTGGTGTTCTGACAGTGTTCTAACAAGGGGATCCACAAAACAGTTCTCTTTTAGCAGCAGTGAAACCTCTAGGGAAACTTGTGGGTATATGTCTGCTGAGATGAACGGGACTGAGATTCATGACAGGGCTGTGGAACATGATACAGCTGTAGTGTGTTTGTTTGTGATACGCTCCTACTGTTGCTTAGGTGATTTTTTTTAAAGTATGCTGGTTAAGCCTAACCTCTTGATTTGTTCCCTTCAGAGCACTGCTTATTAAGTTAACAGCATATTTTGCTTACATATGCGATTAGGATAATTACGCATATTTTGCTAATGAATAGGATGAGAGTTAGAGAGGACTTTTATGTGGGATTCAAGAAAGGGTTTTAGTTTTTTGCTAGTTTCTGGCAGTGGAAGGCATGGAGTTTTGTTTCTTTTTCAGATGCTTGATCTCAGAAGTTCCCTGGAAATATAGGAGTCTTGGAAAACTCATTAAAATGTCCTTGGTCTTTCCTGCAGTGTTACCAGGAGTCACTGCTTTTATACCCTTTGATATTAAAGGTGTTCAGATTAACATTTCATGGCTTGGGGAGAGGCTATTGTGGGGATCCTCTGGACTGTCTTTGTGCTGGTGACAAGGAACGCATTTTGGTGTTTGAGGCTTCTGTTTGTGGTTATTTGTGTTTTTTTTTTTTTCAACTAAGATGGACATACAAACTCGTTGACCATTACTTAAAGGCTTTACCTTTCTTTTCAAAGTTTTTCATCAGTTTGCACTTAAGGGTACTAGATTCACGCATGTGGAAAATGAAAGAGGAAGAAAGTTGTCCCAGTGAGTTTCCCCATTCCATACCCCTATTAGTCTTGGAGGTCTCTAGAGGTCATAGAACTGAAGCTATTGAGGACTTGTTTCATCCACCCACAACACAGAAAGTCCAGTACGTAAGGATTACATTGGTTTCTTACTTAAAACTATAAAGCAGTTAAAGAACTGTTCTTACTGAAGCAAGAGTTTGGATGTTCATGAAGGCAGACAACATGGAGTAAATGGTGTCAGACTCTGAAGAAGCTATGGCATTTCACATAGCCTTGTTACAAACACTTCTCATTCTGATATTGGCTTTATCATTGCAGATGTTGTTTATGGAGAAAGAGCATTAGGCTGAAGAGAACATGGGACTCCTAAGATGTGGTATGCAGGGGGTGACACCTTTAACAGAATGGCTGTAAGGAATTCAGGTGGCTGCAGGCTACTGGTGAGCCAGGCTGAGCTGGAGAGCTGCACTACAGCCTCCTGTGACCTCTGGGTGAATTTAAGAGGCTGCTTCAGGTCACCTATCAGTGCACTGTTGCAAAGTGGAGCAATCTTGCTGTTTCTCCACATTTGCTTCTTTTTCCCAACCGTGTGCTCTTTGTGCTGGACTGTGGTGCTTATTGGCTTCTGCTCAAAATCAAGGCTGATGAGTGAGGAGGAGCAATTTTTCTGGCACAAGGGACCTATAAGTGCATCTGGAGCAAAGTCTCTTGTGTTCTGCCCCTGTGCTCTGGGAAGCCTTGTTATGTTCTTTGACCAGGGCTCTGTTTTTTTTGTTTGTTTGTTTGTTTTTGTTTTGTTTTTTGTTGTTGTTAGTTTGTTTTTTCTTTTTTTTTTAGGAATCTCTTCACTAGTTTCGAGATGAATTCTGACTGTTAGTCTTATAAATGAGCTCATCTGTGATATGGGTCTTTAACAGGGATTTATCCAGCAGGATGTAGACTGAAACTGCTCAGATTTTCTATGAAGTAGCCATTGAAATTAGTGGCTTTAGGTTGCTGGAGATTAAGGTTAGAATTAATTCATAGCTAAAAGAATCACTGTCAACTTCTGCAAATTCTTCATGACTTTTTCCCACTTTTAAGTCATTTGTCTTAACAGTGACCACAAAATAGATCTTGCACTTAAACACACATTCTACTACATGCTTTGTGTTACTTCACTCAGGTAACTTAATCCTCCAGTACATCAATTTCTCAACATGCCGCAGTAGTAATACAGTGAAAGGGAAGGTCACATCAGGTAACACTTCTTGCACTGAAAAAATGTCAGTGCTCTTGATGGAATGATCTTTATCAGTCTGTCTGCCTTGTGGATATCTGGATGCCATGCTCTGTTTTCAAAGAATGTGGATTATAGCACCGTACTCCATTCCACTTGGAGTATGTCACTCCAAGTGACATACTGTCACTTGCTTTTGTGTTTCCTAACACATCTCAAAACCATATCAACTTGTATTTTTTCTACTACAAAAATATCTGCCACATGGTTCTTGTATAATTTTCTTTACTTTTTCCCTTTTCCCTTTCTTTTTTCTCCTCCCTTCCACTCTTCATCTTCCAAAAAATGTGTCTGCAACAGTGAAATAAAATCAAATTGTGTTTTTGCAGAGTGAGGGTCGTTTTAGTTCCAGGAAAGTAACATTTGCGCACAATAGATTCTCTCTTACACTTAATTAGCCTAACAGGCAGCACTGGAAAAGGCGGTGTGATGTAGAGACCAGCACAACCTTTAGTGTAGATTACTATATGTCCTTTGCTGGGTTATCTACAGCATTGGTTCTCTAATTCTAAAGCTAGCTAAGTTTTCAGCTGAAACAATTCATTTCCCATAATTAGATCTTATTGTAATACCAGAAGCAAGATTTGGTTTTGATATCATTTTATGTAACTGCATAATTGCATTGGTCATATGGGCTTTGTTGGCACATCAGAAGTGAGACTTTTAGTCATATTGGAAAACACATTAGTTGCTCAACTTGAACTTGTCACACATCTGAAATTTCAGATTCTGGCACTCTGATATCAGCAGTGGTCTCAAATTTTAATGAGATCTGTATTCAGTGAATACATCCACAAAGGCAATTCAGACTGCAATTTGCATTTACCTTTTTGAAAATCATTGAGTTGTGAGAATTTGAAATCTGTTTTAAATGCTATAGATGACATCCTGATTAAGGAAGATGCAGAACCAAAACTTAGGACTAAACATGGGGAAAGATGAGACTTGAATATAAAATACAAAACTGAGTTACGTTAAGCTTAGCCAGGATACTTGAGTAAAACATTTCACAGAAATTTATTCATAGAATCATACAATAGTTTGATTGGGGTGGGACATCAAAAGTTCCAGAACAGGAGAATGCTCAACACGTAGTTGGCTTTCTGAGCTGCAAGAGCATATTGTTGGCTCATGTCCAGCTTAAATTCCATTGTCAGGGTCAGTGATGAAGATATTAAGGAACATTTGTCCCAGTCCTGACCCCTGGGGAGCACCACTTGTCACTGATCTCCATCTGGACGAGGAGCCACTGACCACCACTTTCTGGGTATGAGCTCACAACCAGAAAGTTGTTTGACTGACTACACCAGCCAATTCCCTCATAGGCTTATGGATGTTCAGGTTCCTCAGGTGGTTGCAAACCTGGTCTTCACTGACAGTGGGAAGAACACTTCTATTATAATGTCCAAAGCAGAAAAGCACTTGAGGGAAGGGAGCAAAAAGAGAGATAAAGGGATAAGAGACTCACTGTAGAGGGGGATTTCAGAAATCCAGCAGTAATTCTGGAGGATGAAACAGCTTGCCTGTTATGAGATGGATGGAGAGGAGAGCAAGAGGAGCTATGGAGTAAGAGCAGCAGCTGAGACATTGCAAGAAGGATCTGAAAGCAGAGAGGAAAGAATATGAGAACAGGCTGGAGTGTGTGGGACAGGGAGTTCAACTTGTGGGGTGGGAGAGCAGAAGGCTAAAAGAGAATGACATCAACCATGGTTTGCAGTTTTTGGAGTAGGTTCTTCACAGACACAAACAAGGATATGGGGCTTCCGGTGGTCAGTGTGACTCTGCTGTCAGCAAACAGGGACAAAACCCATTACTCAGTGTGTCCCACATCCCATCCTACTTGAACTGATACTGTCCCTCTCTAGCTCTCAGTGTCTTTCCTTACCTTGTCTGTGGGCATCCAAAGGCTCCTGAAGACAGATACTGTGAAAATGATATCACACACTGGGACTTCTGTATTTCCAGTTTGATTTTGGTTTTTATGAGCACTGAAAAGTACTGACAGAATAGCCACAAAAATTACTGAAATTGCAGGTCAATTACTAAGAAGTGAATAAAAGCCTAGGAGAGCTACTTCCATTAGGAAGGTGGTGGTGTAGGTATGGGAGGAGAAGAAAATCAAACTCCTCTGTAGCTGGTGTGGATGCTGCACAAGAAGTCTGTATCAGAGCACTTGTGGTCTTCTGTGAAATCAGAAATTCTGTTCAAAAAAATATTCATAAACAGTATGTTATTAAATTATTTAAACTGTTTTCTTTTTCCAGCAGCTCATCACTGATTTTCATTTTTGAGATATGCCTATTTTTGGTTTCTTCTTACTGGGTAGTATCTGGGGTGTGAAATTAAAATCCCCTTTGAGCAATCACAAGTTCTTACATTTCTACAGCTGCTTCTGAAGAAACACATGTAAATATCAGGAGTTCAATCCTGACCCAGTGAAATGAACAGTTAAATAGCCTTTTATTTAAATGGAGCAGAGTTATAATGACAGTTCTTAAGCATCCAGAAATTATCAGCCAAATCCTGATTGCAAAGAGGTCAGTGTGAAGTTGCTATTCATATCACATGGCCATGTATTGCCATGAAAATCTGACAAAAATTGACCGATGTCCAGTATGACATGTAAGCATATGAAATTGGTATTTGAAAAGTTGTCAGAAAACGAAGAAAATCTTTTCCAATTTTTGAACAGATAACATCATTTTTTTCAATGTGAGAGATTCTTCTACTTAGAATATTGTAATTAAAATTTTAAAGAGCAACTGAAGAACTGGTCAGCAGGTCAAGATGCAACGGTTGTAGAATTTGCACATGTCGTGCCCCTTTAGTCCCTTTATATTGTCAGGAGTTGTTTGGGTTCCAGTGTTGTTTTGAAATAATGTATAAGGTGTGTTTTTTCTAATGCAATGTTTAGCATTTCTAACGAGTTTTGAGTGTGGTAGGCACATTTCATCTGTCAGGGGACTTTTGAAAGATATCAGTCATTGAATTTGAAGATCTGATTCACAGTCTGCCCTTCATATTTCACTGGACCACATTACTTACCTGTCCCTATCAAATGTACTTTACTTACTGTATCTAAAGGTCTTGAAACTTCTTTTTTTCTCCCCATCATCCAGATGGTAACTATGTGGAGATATCCTTCATTCTATTAGCTGGCCTGTTGTGACACTAAGAATTTTCATACTGATTAAAAATGACCTTCTACTGACCATCAGTTCTGGCTATGGAGACGATTTGGAAGTGGCAACACCATTTACTCAATTAAGTAAACCTGGCATATTTTTTTAACGTATTTTCTTTATCAAACAACATTTCTCTAACTGTGAGGGACATGTGGAGGAATAATTCAGGGTGAGAATTTCCAAGTTCCTTGAGTTCTTCCTTTAGTGAGGAGGTTGCAGATATTGGAGGAGGAGATGTAGAGATTCATTTGCGCACACGTTTATATGTGAACCCTCTGCTTTGATAAGCATGCTCTTGATGTTCATATGACTCGTATGACAGCTCACTTTCCTGTGACAACAAGGAACCAGTTTCAGACTTTCTGGTTTTGTGGTCAAGTTAAGTCTTACAGAGAGTTCTGGGGGAAGTACTACAGCAAATACAGATTGTCTTCTTTGAAAGGTTTACTATTTTATTACATAATAAAGAGAGCTCCTCTTCTGACTCATCATGTTGTTTTATTTCCCCTAATATGTAAATGAAACCGCAGAGTTGTTTTGACGGGAGCTGGTTATTACATCCCTAGATAACCCGTCAGCAACTGGAAGCTTTGCTGAACTAAAGCTGAGGATATGCAAATTAAGGACTGTGTGTACTCCACCTCCGGCTGCTCACAGAAGGAAATAGCAACCTCTTTAATATAACACATTTTGTTGTATTTCAAAATGGCCATACTTAAAATTGGAGATGGGGAAACTGGGAATGTGTGAGAAAGAAGTCGTTATTATGAAATAACATTCAGTCCCCTACAATGACTTCAAATGGTGAGCCAGCAGCATGCCCTGGCAACCCAAAGGGCCAGCACTATCCCCACAGTGCCTCAGGGCCAGGAGTCCCAGCTAGGCAAGGGAAGGGCTTGTCCCTCTTTGTTCTGCTCCAGTGCAACCTCACCTCGAGCACTGGGTGCAATTCTGGGTGCCACAAGGCAGACATAAAACTATTAGAGAGTATCTACAGGAGGGCTGCAAAGAGTCTGCAGGGCGAGACAGGCTGAAATCTGGGTTTACTCAGAGCAGAGCAGGATCTACGCTGTGCTCCTGGAGGAATATGCAGTGAATACGCAAAGTAGCCTCAACGGACAGAGATGAGGCAGTGAAGGAGGAGGTGATGAACCCCACAAATTAGCTGAAGCACTTGAAGGATGTTATGGGAGTAGCAGGGTTGTCCTGCACTCTGTGATGAAGAATGACATGGGACACACGCATCCAGCCAGCATTGCTAAGTGCTTATGCAGATCTTCCATACACTTCTTTCTTTGCTGTAAATGGTGGCTTCTGCCAGCTGACATGACATGAGAGGAACAGTGCTTGACTTGTACCAGGGGTAGCTACATGGAGGGGAGGCAGTAGCTCCAGCTGGGCTGGTCATCATGATTAAGGCTGACAGAAACTTGAATGTTGGTGCCAGGCCTGGGTAGGAGGTAGTCTCTGATCCAAAGCTTGTTGCAAAGGTCAAAAGCAGCCGTATGTTACTGGCAATGCCATGCTCCATCCCTCGGTTCCTGTTACATCTCTGATGCAGGAACCCTCCCACATGGTCATGGGATAGGTGTGAACTTCCAAATGAAAGGCAGTGACAGAGAAGGAGAGCTTCCAGAAGGCATTCTCTTTCATATGCCTTAATGAAAAGTGCTTGCTTCTGTAAAGAGAACCTCTTATCACATTTCTTGAAGTTTAAGTGAAGGGGATACATTTTTTTCTTTGTTAACTTCGACCAGGATTCCCTTTCCAGATCAGTTCTTTTAAGAGGAGTGGCTTTCTATTTTCCTTTCTATGTGCTAAAGTTGTCTGTGAAGGACATTAAACTTATTTTCATTCTGCTGGACTTCAGTGTTAGCAATGCTTTTTTATACAAAACAAAAAATGGTTCTACAGAGCCTTTAGGACAAACCTCATGCCTAAATATTTGTGATAGTGATAACAGGCATAACCTATACACAACTGCACACAATGTTCTCTTGATACCTTATCCACATCACGTGCTTTCATATTTACTGCTAATGGAAACCAGCCTGTGTTCTTCCTACTACTTCTATTTCTGCCTTGCTTGCTAGCACTTCTGATTCAAGTCTTAGCCGAAGCCTGAGCACTACCAAACATGTCAAATGGGACCTTTTTCAACAAAGGTCTCTCTAGATGATCTATTACACAGTGCAATATGAGATGCAACTTCCCTGTCTTGACAACAATAGAAGTTATTAAGCAGAATCTACGTTTCTTTCCCTGCCTTTTCTGTTCTATAGATTTGTTATACTAGTTGCATGTAAATAAAGTTGCAGAGCAGGAGAATGCACAGTCACAGAAAGACATCTGTATGAAAGATAGTACAATATTACTTGAGCTCTTATCACAGAATTACAGAATCAGAGAATCACAGAATCATAGGGGTTGGAAGGGAACTCCAGAGATCATTGAGTCCAACCCCCCTGTCAAAGCAGGTTCCCTGCACCAGGTAACCCTCCCATTTCTATTTTTTCCTTTTCATGAATAGTTAATTATAGGGAAAGGGCAATGCAAATTTATTTCCCTTTAATGAAACAGTAATTATAGTAGTGTCACAATGGAAATTCATGACTGCTTGGGATTTTGACTCTGACTCTGTTCTCAAACCCATGGCTGTGCCCTGTCACCTGCCATCTAGCAGTTGCAAAAAAAAATTGCCATCAGTTATTTATAACTCTGCAGCAAATCAGAAAGTTCCTCTTCGCTTAATTCTTCCACAAAGCATGCTGGTTTGTCTTTTATGGAGAGCTGTGCAGTGACTGAAGGAGTATGGTTGTCTCACACCGCGTCCTGTGTCTGTGGTGGCTCTGCCAGCTGGCTTATGAAGTGCCAGGCTCACAGTGCTGACTGCAGCCTGCAGTGGCCTTGCCCTTTCAGCCAGCATGAAGCTCCCTGCAGATCCTCCACCAAGGTGTTCTTCCATGAGGATGCTCACAGTAAAGTCCCACATCCACTAAACTCAACTGGTTGAGCAAACAGCAATTCCTTTGGCAAAGGGGTTTGTTATTATGATTGTCAGGCTCTCTGAACTGGTTTTAACTCTCAGGTGCTAGTTTATAGGTGGAGTAGATTTACACAAAACATCTAAAACTGACATCATTATTACTTCTCCAAACAAATGGAATTTTAATGATTAACTTCTGAGGTAGTCAGATGTTTGTTTATGGAAGAGATTCCGCAATGCAGGGCTTTCTCCTGCTGTTTCCTACTTGACTTAGAAATTCCATAACCAGCTGGAAGGTAGTACAGCTTTACTTCACCATATTAGGGGTTTTACAGTGTGGAATATCATAAATGCAAGTAAGCTGTTTGCTTGGTCATTTGAAGTCAGGGGAATAAACAGTGAATATCAGGTGTGCTGTTTCTGTGTGGTGTTTCTTTACGCTAGCTATTACTGTGGGAAGGAAGTAACATCATTTGTGGCTGGAACCCACATCTGACTGACTTTCTAATGTTGGGGAAAGGTTAGTGGAGGTAGGGAGAAACTTCATGGTGTGCTCATTACGTCAGTGTGTATTGTGTGACTTAGTTTAGCTTTGCACAGAGGAATTGAATTTGTGTTTTGAGTACTTTGAGGATTGTACTAGGGAATTTGGCTACAGAAAGAGGCAAAATAAATCCAGTTAAAGGTGTAAGGTGAAAAATGGAGTGATGAACTCATGGTTTAAATGGATTTTAAGCCAAGTGGAACGTGGGGAGCCAATGAATCTTTATGCTTTGCACTGTTGGGGTGGAGAATGACTCTAATATGTTCTGTTTATTCCTTCTCCAACATACAGAGTGAGGACTGCCCCTCTGGAAAAACAAGATTAAGCTGCAGGGCAGAGCAGAGTTAGGGAGTGTTATGGAAGTGTCAACAGTCACCATGTGATAGCTGCTGTTTACTTAACAAGATAGCAGCTCCTTTTCCCATTAGCCTAGAAAGTCCAGGTTCCATCAGCATCATGCTTTCTGCCTCGTAACAAGAGCAGAACCCAGTGAAGACCATCTTCTTCTGGGATCTGTGAGAGACAGACATGAAGGTTAGGTACTAAATGACCTCCTCTGAAAAACATGATCAGATGAGCTCTTGTATGTGCGAATAGTCAGTTTTAACAGGAATTGAGTATCGATAGTTCACTGGCAGTTACAAAGAGCACTGTGTGTAAGATCACCAAAAAAAAAGGCATTGGATTACATTCTTGACCCAAAAAATCCTTAGTGCAAGTCCACGAATATCTTAAATATAACACATTTCCTTTTCTTTTTTTCCTATCTACGTCTTCTCAAATAGGTTTAAAAGAGGTCTCATTCCTGCTCAGGTTCAGGAATTTACTGACCTCGATCAACTGTTTCATCTGTGACAGTCACTTTTTCTATGGATCTGCTGCGATGCATTTACTCAGGATGATGTCAGACCCAAGGGAGGAGAGCAGTGTTCCCAATATGAATAACTCCAGACACATCCTCATACTCCATGGCATGATGTGAGGCAGAAATAAATGTTGCCACTCCATGAAAGCAGTTTAATCATTCTTTTGGGAAAGTAATCAGTGGAAGTTCCCTCACAAAAGGCTTTCTCCTCACCTTGACACCTGAATTGTTTGCTGAACAGCAGCTATTGACCAAGCATTCATCTGCTCTGTATAAGGAACAGTAGGTAGGTTCACACCCAAAAATCTCATAGGCACTCCATAAAGGCATGGAAATCTATGTGTCTGATTTGCTCTGCTTAAAATGAAACATAAGCAGTCATCTCTCCTGTCTTGGTCCTCTGTGACCCAGTCCAATTCTGTTGCTAGCAGGCAGTAAGAACTGTAGGGCAGTGATCAGTCTCTTCGATCCCCACATTTCTACACATATACAGCTCAGGCAGTGGAAACCTGCTCTTGAATGAAGCAACTGATTGTCATGTCTTCACCCTCCTCCTCCTACTCGGCATCTCAGCATTTGGGGCCATACCAGCTGGCTCAGCATTTGCCTTCTTAGCTCATGTTGTGTTGCCTGAAAGTGCAAAGGAGTAGCAGCAATAACAGACTGGAATACGTGACAATTTCTGTTAGTCCTGTTGTTGCTAAGGCCCTGAGACAAGGCACTGTAGTGCACTTTGATGTGTCATGTGCCATACATAGTCACAGAGATACAGAACACTGCAGTGGAATTAGCCTTCTGTTTTTCCCTCGCCAGTTTGAGTTCGGGTAGATGTTCAGATCTTTCAGCGTTGAAATCTGAAATCTGAAAAACTGGGCTGGATTTCTCAGTTGTTTTAGAATCAATACTTAGAAGGCGATGGTTTTTTGTTGTGTTATTTGTTGTCACGTTCCTATCATATCATTGCTTTAGTATTGAAAACTCAGGACAGGGAGCACACAGAAATACAACTTCAGATCTTTGTTATGAAACTACTCATAACTGGCATACAGGTGCTCACACCTGCCTTTGTTTCTCAGACACACATTCTTCCACAAAGTTTTCATTCAGAAACGTGTGGTGGCAAGAAATGGAATTGCTGTGGTTAAGTGTGAAACAGTCTAATTCCCAATTAGTTATAACGATCTCTGTGTCAGCACAGCAAAGTCTGTTTAAGAAGAAAAGACACTTCCATACATCTCATTCCTATGTGCTTAATTACTTTTGCCTACAAAATTAATTTAGTCAACTGAATCATACCATAAAGGTTGTAATGAAGACTGTTCTGTAGTTTCAAATTTGAACAAAGAAAGCTGATACCATTGAGAAAAATAAAAATAGATAGATGCAGATTTCCTGTTCTGTGGCTACAAGGAACTGTGCTGTAATAAGGACACTTTTTCAGGGATGATAATTTAAGAAAAAAAATACAAAATTATAGAACAGCAGCACTATGGGATGTGTGTTTCTGCACTAAAAAAATAAAAGTGACTTTGAAAATTACTTTGAGGTTCTACAATTTTTATTCTTAAAGAATGACAGATGTTGAAGTGTTTGAAGTCTCCCTGTCACAGTTCAGTTCTGCACTGAGCGCCTTTTTAATGGACAAAGATAAAGGAAGGGAAATCTGTGGCATGCTTGCATGCTTCCATCTTAAACTCACGTGTTGCTGGCCTCCATGCTGGTTTGTTGCACGATAGACTGCACAAAAGTAACTGCAGAAAGAGAAGAGAATAAATTAGCTTTCAGCCCTTGAAGTTCTGCGATATGTGACGAGTGGGTTCGTATTTCTTCAGATTGTCCAGCATTTATCTTTGACCACTGTGGTGAACTTTTTCTTCTAAGAACCCATTTATATGCATCTTAGAACTGATGGTGGGATGGTTTGAGAACCTCTGTTCAACAGAACATATTAAAAAGGCCTAATGTGCATCCATCCCAAGGATGTACATCTCCATAGACCAGAGCATGGAGGTAGATGATCCAGTCCTGTGAGAAGGGAGGCAGTGCACTTCAGGTCTGGTCACAAACCATTTAAAACCAGTGGAAATTTCTCCCATCCACAAGTCCAGCTGGTTGCTGGGTGCTCCCAAAGCCTGCACACATTTGGATGCCCTCTGCAGGAACCTTGCTCAGAAGTTTCCCTGACTAAAAATCATAGATTCAACATCCAGAAGACCTTTTGGTGAGCACGGGACTAAAAGCTTCTCTCACAAAAGCTAAACATGCATTATATGAGAAAGATTAAGCCTGATCTGTTTTTCTCTTTAAGCCTGAAACATTCAATTTTCTACTGCACAAACTCGGTATAAATTTACATTTACAATTCAATTTTCTCTTCCATTAGGAAGGGAAAATAATATTTTTTTCCTAAAGGCTTTTCTTCTAGCTTTTAAGTGGATGCTGTAAAGTTCCAGGATCCACTGACAGATTACTTTATCTTTTGCAATTTATTAGCATAGAAACTGTGTAAGGTTTTGAAATACATGGTTTTAATTACTTCTGGGCTAGTACCAAATATCCTTATTATTTCTCTAATTACACTATTAATAACTCTCATAGTTTTAAAGGTACTTATCATTTCTGAACCTGACAATTAATCTTAAAGGCTTTATTTAGAAGGTAAATGAAACCGAATTTTCATCTCCATTTTTTTAACTAACATCACAGCTTCTGTCTGTTGTGGTAGCAAGGAATACCTGAAGAATGTAACCTAGCTCCACCCTAAAACAGCACCAGCAGAAGCAGAAAACCTTGTTTAAAAAATAGCTTCCTGGAGCAGAGCTATCTGGGGCCTGAGGAAGGCTGGTGGGTTTGAAGCGCCTCCAAAGGCCACAAACCATTACCTGGTATGTAATAACAGCAAGGAGGATTCACCAGTCTACAGTCCCTCTCTTTTCCCCATTCTTTTCCCCATTCCACTGTACGTGCTAGAAATCATCACATGCCAAGGCTCCTGAATTTTTAGCAACTTGGGTTGGAAATGCTGTAGTCCCTTATTACAACATGACCTCAGCAAAACTAGCGTTCACAGAAGTTACATGAGCTCATTTCATATCACTAAACAACCTCTGAAGTCATTTCAGAAATTTCCTTTGACTTTCAGAAGGTAAAGGATGCTTCAGTGGTTCATTTGTGAAACATCTTTGCTTTCCAAATAGGCCGTGTATGACCTCATTCATTAAGTCATAGGAGGTGCTGAAGCTTGTATTACATGACTTAAAATCTTTTCACAACCTCCAAGAACCTGGAATTTTCTGACAGATGATTAATGATGTAACAGGATACTTAGATTGTGACCGTGTACTGAGTCTTACTGCCAATTCCTGGAAACCCTTACAAGATAGGGCCACAAGCTCACTCTGAGCCTCTCGGCTTTGGCATAAAAGAAATATATGCATATTAATAATTACACAGCAAAATAGCAAATTGTCGTAACTCTCCTTTTCTTCAAGGTGTATCTCTAAGTTACCTATGTCCACCTTTCCCTTCAAAACAGCAGTAAAAGCTTACGAGGTAATTATTTCCCACAGTGATTACATTTTGTACTGACACATATCTCTTGGAGAATTTATGCATATGTTATATATAATACAATACATGTACATAATAGTATCACATACATGCAGGGACCTGCATTTTGCCAGCAGTTGTAGGGCAGTTATTAGCACAAGTGCCAAGGCTGAACTATATTCCCTCTTTAAGAAGAGATTAAAAACCTCCTTATAAAATACCATGCAAACAGCCACAGTCAGTGGAAGTAATAGCAAGAATAACTCATCTCCTTTGCTCTACTCATTCATACCATGATAGCAGCATGGTATCAAAGCAGTGTGCATGCATATAGCACACACTGTTTTCCCCAGAGGAGGAAGCGTGTGCCGCTTAGGAGGGAAAGAAGGAGGGTTTGTTTATTCTTTATAGACACGTTGCAGGCAGGAGCGGGAGGCAGTAAAGTTTGCTGACTTCCTGGAACATTTCATTCAGAACTCTTGGGCCATCTCTGTAGAAAGACCTGTTTTCCTTCTTCCCTTTCTTAAAAAGATGTGTAACATCTAGGTTTCTTAGTATTAAGAAGAATGAATGACTTTTAACTGCTATCATCCTCTTGGCACTCCAGGTATTGTTTTAGCTTTTCTGGTGCAACGGGAAAAGACCCTGTGAGTCAGGGCCCGCACAGTACTGGAAATGCTGTCAGTTTTTTGCAAAATACTCCAGGAGCATAGGGTGGCTCAAGGTGTCTTTCATGGCCTTGCATTATTTTTCCTTTCCTCCCAAAACAGGAAGGAATGAACAAGACTATTTTCCCCAGCCCTTCCCTCTACCAGGACTGCAGATCACTCAGCTTGGTCTATGTTTGCTGGTGCAAAAGCAGCAGTCCCTCAGCTTGTGGTTCACATGCAGCCTGTTCCTCATAAGGCCCTTTGATAGCACATGTGGTCATGGGGCCATAAACTCATGCTAAAAAGCAGAGCAACTTCTGGTGCTGCCTACAGCTCATTATTTTTTTCACGTTGTTCCCTCTGAGACGTTAAAGATTGGTTTGCAAAATCACAGTGCCAAAATGACATGTTAGGGCTGCAGAAGCATAAGACAAGTCGTAAGCTGTCCTTCAAATAGTGTGCTGTTAAGTGGAAGGTGAGTAGTTAAAAATAGAATATTCCCAATAATTCCACAAAAAGAAATAAAACAGAATGAACCCTGGAATATAAAATATCTGGAAGGCGTTGTTATAACCAATTTCATTCTGTCTCTGAGGCATGCTTAACCTTTGCAGTTCTTTTCTACTGTCTCTATTTTACTTCAAGTCATTCACTGACTACTTTATCTTAACTGTGTGTTAAAAACATGACATCTTTTGCTGTACAAAACCAACTCTTAGCACAAGGTAGGTTCCCACCTATCAGCAAATACCTGTTGTAATGATGCCTAATGAAATAGATGTATTTCACGTGAGCAAATCAAGTAATGTCCGACAAAAAGTTAATGATTTTAAATGATCAACATAATTCCAAAACCTTAGTGTTACTGTTTGTCATCTCTTCAGTGTCATGATCTTGCTATATCATCCACTTTATCTTTCTTCTGCATTAGTCTTTCTTCAGCTGTGTCCAAGGAATAACTGAAGAGCAGTGTGAGAACATCAGACCATTTTCCAGAACACACAATAGATGCTGTCTAGTAATTGCCCATGCTGAAATGATTTTCCTGCATCTTAAGATCTTAACACCAACAGAAAATTCTTATGTATGAGCTGGTGTTTGGTGAATGCAGGCTTTCTGTGGATGTTTTTATGGCTTAAAAGAGCATAATGGAATTGCACTGGGTGTTGCTTTGCTACATTCAAGCAGATACAGAAAGGCTATAGTTGTTACCTGTGGACTTGTTTATCCCTGGCTATCGGTGTGATTCTAGGTTTGAAAAATCCATCCGACCCCATCACTAACAGTCACTGTCTCTAAAAAATGAGACCAGATGATCTATTCTCTGATACATTTATCTATTCATCTACCTACCTTTTTCCATCTCTGTCATGTCTTAAATGAGCTGAAGTCCTTACTAGAGTGCTAAAAGTGACGAGTCGTTTGGCAGGTTCTCTGGCCATGTACTCAGCTAATGCATTTCTTGCCTGAGGATTTTAGCCTTGTCATTTACTAACTTATTGTGAATGTCTGAAGAAATAAAGCTATATGCAACTGTAGAATGGCAAAAAAACAAAACAAAACAAAACCCACAAGTGTCCTGCTTGTTTTGCACAGAAATTGCCTGAGAAACAAAAAGGGATGCTTGAATTTAAGTCAGTTACTTACTACAGGGTTTTTCCCTTTACTTTCTGTTTGATATGTTATTTCCCCCACCCCAGGCACTATATTCTGGCTTAAGCAATGGGAAATGGATTTCAAATAGTTACAACGTCACACTCAAGAAATGAATGAAGTTCACCTAAAGCAAGCAACTTGCATCTAGATCCAGTGCTGAGTGCAGCACGTCAGGTTTATCAAATGTAAATAACAGATTCATGGCGGAAACAGCAGACTGATATAATAGGAAGCATTGCATTACTCCACTGAAAAACAATGAGCCGTCTTTGTTTGCAGACTCTGAGAGAGGGACTTTTATCTTTTGAGTATGAAAGATGACCACTATCTCTGTAGTTCTGCAATGAATCTCACAGAGATGTGAGTTTCCTTTGGACCTCTGTTCCATGTTATGAATGACAACAAAGATTTGAAAAGGTGTATGATTGGCATAGGTGCCCAAATCCCATTGACTCCCTGGAGTCATTTCCTATAGAAATTAGAATTTGATCTTAAACAACTTCTCAAATGTTGTACTTTGTTCTGCTTTTTTATCCTCATTCATGATGTTTTTGTCTCCTTCAGTTCATTCTGTTTTTAATTATAGCACATATTTTTTGAGGCAGTAATTGTCTCTAAGTACAGGTTGTATGTGCAGTGTTGTCTGGAGACACGTATTGTGTGCAGAATGTTGACTGGACAGATGTGAATTTAGTGGGGAAGAAGGCAGTAGAATTAGGAGATGAAAGCCCCTCTTCACCACTTCCCTTCTTCAGCACGAGCTAGTGTGGTGCTTGTATTTTATATCTATATTCAGCACTATATTGAACAATAATTAGCTCTAATCAAAAGTACGTTCAGAAGTATGTTGAGTACCAACATTAGCATGATAATGACCAATTAATTAGATTAAGATCTCATAATAATACCGTGCAATTTCTACACCGGAGGTAGCGGATGACCTGCCAGTTTGGAGCATGAATGAGGCAAACATCTCATTATCTAAGGAAAAATACCCACCACAGGTTAATTTTTAGTGAGTCCTGAGCTGAGCCAGGAGTTGGATGCAGTGATTCTTGTGGGTCCCTTCCAATTCTGAATGTCCTGTGATTCTGTGATCTCAGATGTTTGATCAGGATGTATCATAATGCAAATGAACCACTGTTGTATAAAGCTTAGATTCTAATTTATTTTTTCAATAGAAATGGAATATGTTTTCCTCCTCTGTTATTTCATGTTTCTATGAAGGTTTGATCTTGGTCCAGTGATTGGTTACATGTAGTAGCATTGATTGTTAACATTAAACAGTATTTCCTGATAAGTCACATAATTTACTGTCTAATGAATGGTATGTAAAGAACTGAATTCCCTTCTCACTGCTACTATGTTAATAATAAATAATGAAATTTGAGTTGATGAAACAAACTGACATCCATGTAAAACTAGCCAGCTGCTGAAGGAAATTCCATGAGAGGAATCATACTGATGATACAATTTATATAAGTCTTCCTTTTATTAATGTTACGTGTATTTCCTCCTGGATTGTGATGAAATAAGAGCACCATTCCACAAAGCAAAAATCATTTGTCCTTCAAAAGAAAAGAAAACTATTTTCAAAAAGGCCATTTATTCCAAAAAAGAGTATTTCCATCACATTATAGAAAATCAAACATAGAGTTTCCACTCTTTGATAGAGTTTCTCTCTTTCAGTGTCATAGAGAAGTAGGATAAAATGGTGAGAGATGCTGCTGTCCTCCAAATTTCCCCATAAGAATATATGAGCTCATCATGGAAAACCAGACTGTCACCAAAAAGCATTTTCACAATCTCTGTGTTTTGATATTTAAAAAGTCCACTCTGAAGGACTGTAACAAAACATCCTGTCAATGGAAGTTCCACAGATGTGTTTGTGCTCCACAGATGCCATCTAGGATTCTTGACATAAAGTCTGGATACCACATTACTCCATTTGTCCTGTAGCAATAACTGAGCAAAGGCAGTCATGTGGGATGGAGTCATACACGTGGGCAGAACATGTACTCTAAAAACACGTACTTCTTTACATTCATCACTAACTATCCATGCTTCAGAATGGAGCAGGCATTTAAAGAGTGTCACCAGGCTGCAGTGACACAGCAGTCAAAAAAGAAAAGCCATAGCTGATATAAGCAAAGGGGCGAGTTAATATGGGTTGAGAAGGAACTAGGCAACGTGTTTGTCAAGTTATTTGTGCACATATTTATCTGCTCAGTGAGCGACTCCCAAGTTATCCCAGTCAATGCTGCATGAAACTCGAGTGCTATCCTAGAAGGAAGTTTTGGAGATGGTATTAAATGGGAATAAATTGTTGCCTAACCTTGACAGAGCCTGGAATCTTTCTCATTTATGATAGCTGCCCTAAGCACATCATGGAAGCTGCAGTTAGAACAGAATGAGACTACGGGGGAAACAGACTTCACTTTTCACCTCTCAGGCCTAGCTGCTGGATGTTGCTGCACAAAGCACGCTCCATGTCCATCCTGAGTCTTGGTCTCCTGAGTGTCAGCTGTGGGAGAGGCTTCAGAGCACAGTGAGGCTTCCTCTGCCCTTGTTAGTTTCCTCTGGAAGGAGTGGCAGGTGAATGGGAATGTGGTGCACAGCCCACTCTAATTCTGACAGGTACCTCAAGAGTAGTCATTGTACAGTTTTGTCTCCTATAACAGTTTGAATACCCTTCACTTGTTTTTGCCCCAACTGCTTCTGCCACGTCTTTCTCAACTCGCTTCCTCAGGCTGCCATTTTCTCCTTCTGAACAGCTGAAACAACAGTGTCTGCATGGATCCCCTTTGGCAAAATGGCCTCAGTAACAACAGCTGTTAAGACAAGAGTGAGAATATAAACTGCATATGGGAATGGAGAACCCAAAGCTGGAAGAAAATACAGTTGTCCTAGATGGCTGTTTAAGAGAGAAAGACAAGAATCAGCTAGATTAATAACCAGGTGATTGCAAAGAGACTTTGAAAGGAAGAAATCAGCTCAAAAAGAAATGTGAAGTAATTAAAAATCTGAGACATTGGCAACAAAAATCATGGAATGAAAGCAGAAGATCAGCCGTGACCTGGCTCAGTGCTGCCCCAAATAACTGCACTGGGATCATGACCTCTGCCAAGGCCTGACAGAGCATCCACTCCTTCAGGGACTGCGAGCAGCCTACCTTCCAGCTAGTGGAGTGCTGGTGTAAGAGATAACACACAGGGACAAATATTTTGGGGATGCTTATGTGACATAACGAGCTGCTTTCTCACCAACGTGTGCCTTAGCACATTGTAGCAAGCAACACAGGTACTAAGGGCTAATGAACCCAGGAGATAAGGATGCAGACATGCTCCCAAAGGTGTTACATGTTTGTGATCCACGCTTCCTTCCAGCGTGTATGTGTGTGTGTGATCATGTGTACATGGAGGGCAGTGAGGGGGTAGGGGCTAGAGCTTTTTGAGACAAGTTTTGGAAGGGTAGAAACGTGTAAGTATTAAACAACATCCTTGAAGTGTCCAGTACTCTGAAATATGTTGTATTATCAATATGATTTTGAATACATGGTTTGTTGGTTGCTGGTCAATTCTGCTCCAAGAATAAATCAATGAGCAGCTTTGATCCACATTCAGGACAGTCTGTGTGAATGGAGCAAGCCTGGCTCTCGTATCCTGTGAGGAAAAAAACGTCTGAGGCTGAGATTTGGGTAACAGGTTAGAAGCATTGGGCTCAGCAGGGAAGTTGTGAGGCCCATCACAGTGTACCACTGCAGTGCTGTAGTTATATGCTTTGTCAGATGAGAGGGAGTTCAAGTTCCTCTGTCAAAGGTGTATGTGATCTCTCAGAGTTTCTTTGAAGAGAACAGCCAAGGAGAGGAAAGGATTCCACTAGCATCATTGTGTGAAGTTTCTGGCACAGTTAATACAAAGACCTGAAAACACCTTCTCCAAATCAGGCCTTGCCACCCTACACGCTATTGTGCTTTCCAGCTGTGTGACAGCAGGAACTAAAGCATTTAAGTTGAATTTCAATCCATTGGTGTGTTTTTATAAGCAGTGTATTTCTTCTTGTCTATAACTTGTTAGGTTCACCATTTAGGTTTGGCACCGGGCTGGAAGAACAACTCAGTTCTGGTTGGTCTGACAGAAAAAGTGAACTGTTTTGTTGTTGTTGCTTTGTTTTGTTTTGTTTAATTTCACAGATAAATAATAGAAACGTTTTTCTTCATTTTCAAAGTAGCTGTTATGCTTTAGTGCATATCTTAGAGGAATATCAATTTACAAAGGAAAAAAAAGATTTTATATAAAAATTGCCAACCTTAAAAATTGTGTTGATGGCAATTTCAGGTTTTTCTCTCTGAGCTACAAGTATTCATTTATATTTTGGTTGAACTAAGTCTCAGTTTTTAGAATAAATACAATTCTGAAGCATCAATTAAAAATCAGCGTTCCCTACCTCTGGTGCTGACCGAAGTGGTAGCTGGAATTTTAATTCATGTGATGACCTCTTTAGTGTTTGCCAGGTAGTAAAAGATGTAGTTTATCTAACTTTCTCTTTCACTCTTCATAATATTTTTCCCATCAGACAGTTTTGGAAGTTTATTTAGTGTGTATTTACTCTTCCCCAGATGATGAGATGAGACAGAATATCAAGTAGGAAAGGAAATGCGTCTGGCATGCCATAAAGGTCAGTGTAACAATCTCATAATCTCATTTCCTCCTTAAAGTTTACCTGGGAGTCCCAAGCTTTTTTTTTTTCATGCCTTAGCTCTGCCACTATGTAAAAAAGGAACTCAAGCCCCATGTTGCAATTCTGTGGTATTGCGGTGAAACGGAGCATCCCTTTCAGAGTTTACAAGTGTTTATAAGGCGGCCGGCGCTCTGCTTCCTTCAGATCACAGAACCAACCTGTCCAGCAACTTCAGCACCCGGCAGCGCAGGAAAAGGTACGAATTCCTTTCTTTTCTACCAGCAGGGCTGCACAAGTCTGGCGGCTGCTGACTGCACGGGAAACTACTAACATCTCTACAGATCAGTTCTTTGGGTGTCCTTAAGTGCTTTTCACGCTGTTTTTCTCATAGCGGTATTTATATGTTTACGTGTCTGAAGTAAAAGGCACACTGTGTGTACATGCATAGCTAACAGGATTGTCACCTAACAGAATAGCTAGCGTTATCATGATCTTTTATAGGTTACCATATTCACGTTACTGGGCTGTGTGCTTAGATAAATATATATTTATGAATAAACTTGAGCTGGCCCTGCCCTGAGCTGGGACCTGCAGAGGTGCTGTCTGACACGAACCCGCCTGTGATGCTCAGTGAAGGAATCTGTGCTGATCTGTGGCAGCTTATGCCCTGGATCTCACAGAGCACATGGAGCTGGCACGCCATTATCACCTATGAAGTGCTCAGGCACCTGCACTGATTAATGATGTCCAGAAACAGTCTGTTTATGATTAATTTTTCAAGACAATTGTGAGTTGGGAAGAGGTGAATAAATTTTCCATGGGAGGTTTTAACTTTTTTTCATTGGAAACCCAAACTGTGAAACTTCTTCCTAAGATTGGATGAAACTTTTTTGTTTGAAAGCTCTAAATTTTGATGGTGATATTGAAGAGAAAGCTCTTTGTATTCCCTTCTCCTCTCTCCAAGTTTTTAATCAATACGTCAGGTATCAGCTTTAAGAAGCACAGTGATGAATGTCATGTGGCCGTGAGAGAAACATGTATCTTTGAGAAAGAGACAAAACATAGTGTTTGTTCACAAATTATGGATAATCCTGTCTGCAGGAGCTAAGAGTGTTAGCCTTCTAACAAAACCATATCACTATATTTTGTATTCAGGACAAAATATTTTACATGAGATTCAGAGAATAAATATTGTATTATGCATATGTGTTAAGCATATCTACTACAAATTGAATATGCACCTATATAGGGAGTACCTGAGGAGTCAGGAGCAGCCGCTGCCCCCCCCCCCCCCCCCCCTTTATCTACTGAGGATGTGTCAAGCTGTAGCCCAATATGTAGTTATTAATTTTATGTATGTAATTTTATGTAGTATGAGTCTTTATATAGGACTACTGGCACATATTTGAAAGCTTTGTAGGACTGGAATTTATGTTCATCGATCCTTTGATTCAGTGCCTTATTGTGCAAGAAGCTTCACTAGCATCAGTAGAGTTTCCCTTGCTCAAGGAGTATTTGACTCAGGGATCTGGGAGTGCTTCTGAGCCCATGGCCAGATAAAGATCAGAAATTAGATCTAGTACCAGGTCTAGTTCTTCATCTAGTTCACTTGACCAGATAAAGGTCAAGACCTGTGCACACAGTTGCTTCCAAGTGCCATGATTTCTTCTCTCATACTGGTTTGTGATGTGAATAACCTGCAGATCAACATCTTGCCTCAAACTGCAGTGTGTGCCTGCTATGCAATTTTGATGTAGTATAAGAATTATTGGAACGGCAGGATGTTTCTTAGTTCACTGGAACTGAATCCGTCGTCTTATCCAGCACTCAGCTCGATTACAACACACAACAATCCTAAATGAAGTAATATATTTTTTACCTACAGATGTCTCACCTGCTCTTTGCCTTACTTTCATTACTTTCCTTTGCTGCCCTTCTGGAAGCACAGTGGAAACTTAGAGAGAATGGTAAGAAATCTGTCTGTCGAAGTCTTGAGAATATACTTCTTTATTTTTGTGTTTGAACTCTAAGAAATTGATTTTGTCTGCCCTTCAAAAATCCATCAGTAGTTTGCTAAGCCTCCAAGCTTCCTGGAGTTGCATGTTTCAAGCATTTGACATGGATTTCTCAGTGTTTCTTCTCTGTGGTGAAGTCTTGAAGCTGTCATTTTGCTACCGCAATGTCCTGGTGTAAATGTTTTATGGCTTTAATGGCTTGCTGGATCTCTGGTTTCCTGTGGTGCTTGCTGTGGTGTTGGCACCATGTGAGACAAATTTTTGCCCCTTCTTGTATGTAGAAAGTCTCCGACAGCACTAAATGTGACTGGGGAGCCTCTGACAGTGGTAGCATACCTGAGCAGTAGCAGTTAAATTTGAGAACTGTAGTCACACAGAAGTGTAGGTGAAGTCAGCCAACCTGACTACTACTTCACTTCCTACATGAAACCATAGAAAACACACAAGGTAATGTTCTTTTAATGGAACATTTCCAAAACATTTTGTTAGGTGGTGTGTCTGGTAATTTGGAAAGACCAGTAGGGCAGTGCAGAGCTACAAGATAGCATTTAGAAGACTACATGCCCACTTACGTCTGCTTTAACTCAGAGGTCTTCTGTCTCTCAATAATTGCTCCCTTTAGACCAGAGTGAGTACAGATTGATCCCTCTAGAAAATGGAAAACATTAGCTACAGGCAAATGCAAACCACTTACCTAGAGCTGCCCTCCTTCCCATTGCTCACTCACAGACCTTTAACACCGAGGAGGTCCTGTCACAGAGCCAAACACCGTAGTACTGAGGGCTGGTACATGGCATTCCGTGAGCGAAAGCCAAGGGCCATGATTATCCAGGCTCAGTGTGTCCTGGCATCCTCATCTTTAAAAGAAAGGTTCCTGCCTACTTCCCATGGTTACGAACCACTGTAAGATTTTCTGGGACCTGAGTTAAAAAAGCATTTTGTCCAATTAAAATGTCATCCCTACTGGTTGGTGGGTTCTAGATGCACCATAAATTTAATATAAAGTCCTTGTAGTGAAGATGTCCAGATGACTGAAGAAAGAGATTTGGTAGCAGTCTTCCTAGAAAGCAGAGCTGGAAAAATGTCTCAGTTCAGCCTTCATACTGTTCATTCTGGTTGGTGCTAACATGTCCTTCTCTGCAATGTCTGAAGTGTATGTCATAGAATCTGAGTGGAACGATGAGACACCAGCTAAAAAAGTGAAGCTCACCTGTAACACATCTGATGAAACACTGCCAGTTTACTGGAAAAAGGGAACAGAACTGAAAGGAACTGGAAAGACTCTGATTGCCGAAGTGAAGGAGTTCCCGGATGCTGGCAACTACACCTGTCTGTCAGCTAAGACACACGAGATTATCAGCTACCATTTCTTCCTCATAAATAAAGTAGACTCCGATGGGCAAATGATACGGTCGATTCTGAAAAGCTATAAAGGTACAGTCACAGCATGATGTGATGATGTATTGTGGTCAGTTTTCTGCATTGCACCTTTGTGAAGACTAGAGGGAGCTCTGCAGAAATGTTTGAGAAATGTACACTTGGACATCAGGCATCTCCAAACAGTTCAGCAGTGAAAGGGAGATGATGACTCTGTGTGTGTGTGGTGCGACTGATGAGCAGAACAGGAATCTGTTGTGGAATTAATTTAGACTTGTAGGATGGAGTGATGATAGGAACAATTAGACTGGTATAGAAAATAAGGGATCAGTACTACACCACTACTTTTCTGGTAGGGCTTGTTTTGCCTTGCAGTCGCAGCACTCAGGAGAGTGCTCTGCCTCTAAGTAATGTATCCTTGCAAAGCCAGGGCTGTAAGATTTGTCAGAACCAGGGACTGATCAAGATTTTAAATACTGCCATTTGAGCTTCTCCATTCATTATTAATTCACTGGAACCAATTTTGCATTTTTGCAATGCAGCTTACTCAGCTTGCAGTCCCTTACTTTGGAACATAGGAACACAGGAATTTCTAAGGCTGGAAGGTTTTCCAGCTGAATAGGTATGCCCTTTCTCTACAAAAAGGACCAATGGATTTGTCTAAATAAGTCCCTTACTGACAGGTCTCTGCAGCATGTTGGGTATGTTCTAGCTCCTGCCAACTGCTGCGTAGATATGGTTAATGTGGTGCTGTATAGGCCAGCCTATAGCCTCCAACTGTTCTTACATGGCTTTTTCTGTAGAGGTAGCTGCCCAATAGGCAGCAGGAAACTGTGTCTGCCTGCATGCCCACCTGCCAAAGGAGATCAGAATTTACTGAACTGTTTTCTCCCTGTTTTGATCACTTTGTCAAAAAAAGTAAATAAATCACATTTTCTTTCTTTGTCCATCTAGAGCCAAGCAAGACATTCTTAAAATGTGAGGCAAAGAACTACTCTGGAATTTTCACATGTTCATGGATGACAGAAAATGAGAGTCCAAGCGTGAAGTTCACAATCAGGAGCCTAAAAGGGTAAAAGCTTGTACTTTCCTTAATCACTTCATAGTACAGCCAGAAGAGCCCTTGGTGTTTGTGTAGGAGATGCTGCACTGTGAGCTCTTGGGGGGCACACGGAAGGGGAAGGATCCTGCTTTCAGAATCTGAACATCTGCAAAGTATTTTGGGCGTTCGCTGGAATTGGTTTTAATAAGAGCATGGAAGTCACTCTGAAATTAATACAGATTTGAAAATGGAACAACCCCCACCAGATTGTTACAGCTGCTATGCTTAAGCAATAGCAAAAGCAGCAGTTTGTGCAGGGAAGAGAGAGGAAGTTGAGCCAAAAGCAGAAACAATCATAGCACTGAGTCTCATCAGATCCAGTGGAATTGAAGGAGTGGGAGGCTGCACCCACGACAAAAGCCACACGTCCATGGCCAAGTCTCTGTTGAGGAACACTGCAGAAACCTGGAAGGGAAATGTGTGAGGGGAACCTTGGGGGAATTTCCTACCTCCCACCACTATTGAGGGTTTCTCCAAAACATGGAGTGCCTGCGCAAAGGTCATTTGAGTTTGTTAGAGAGGAAAAAAACTGCAAAATGTTTTATTTTGTTGAATGTAAATGTAGACGAAGACTCTCACCATCTATTATAGGTTGCATCTTTTTTTAGTTCCCAATTTAACCATGCCTTCCTTGTTCCAGCAAGGTTTTGGAAAGGACTGAGGAACAAAGTTAGATATCACAGCCTGTCATGGAGCAGTGGTGTTTAGAAATGAAGTTATCCCATTTTATATTTAAACATAATTTTCTTCTGCTACACAAAAGTTGGAATGGACTTTTGTTATTTTATTAATATATTATGTAATTACTAAATATATAAGAACATGCTGAATTGTTTCTGCTTCTCCTTAACTGCAGACATAGCATGATACACACAAGACCAAACATCATCTTACCAATTACGTGGTATAATTATGGCAACAAAATTCTCCGAACAAACCAGTATTTTTTTTTTCTGTTGCATTTTCAGCTCTCAAGGAGATGTAACCTGCAGCATCCCTGTGGCTCGCACTGAAAAATCTGTGACTGAATACACTGCCCACTGCCAGAAGGAAAACTACTGTCCATTTGCCGAAGAGCACCAGCCAACTGAGATGTTCCTGGAGGTCATTGATGAGGTGGAATATGAGAACTACACTAGCAGCTTCTTCATCAGAGATATCAGTGAGTAGACCAAAAATCTTCATTAGTTCTTAGCCTTATTCTCGCTGCAGGCAGTGGAACTAACAATGGTAACTGACCAAACCAAGCTTGGGAATCCCTGCTCTGTTCTACTGTAAATCTGTATCCTGCCCCCAGTTACAGGAACAGGGGGAAACAAATCATAGCAGCAGCCTGGAAGAAGATGAGGAAGTGAAGAAGCAACGTATCCATAGCTTGTGACCTCCAAGCCTCTCTCTCCCACATCTGCCTGAAATTTTTGTAACCTTCTCTATTACATAGATGTGTTTTGGAAGGGACATGTGGGGGAAGTCAGAGAATAGCCAATAACCCAGTAGGCCAGTCTTTGAGAACTGCAGATTTACTCAGATAATGGTTAAGGCCAGGTATGTCTCACTCCTGATCCATTCTTACAGGTTGACGAACTCATATTTTGCTAAGTGCCCTAGCAGTCAGCAGGGGGTGAAGATAACCATCTGTCTCTAATGGAGCCTCCTACAGCTCTCCAGGCAAAACAAACAAACAAACAAACAAACAAACAAACACAAACACCCAGAAGGTTCTTACCCAGAGAGGCTGTGGGAATGCTGTTAATTTTCCATGAGAAGCATACAGTTCAGTTCTTATGCATCATGCCAACTCCTGTCATAATTTAATAGAGGCTCCAACAGCCAGTTCATATAAAACTGTCAACAGTAGTACACCAACATGATCTTATGCTGCTAATGTGTATTAATACCGTCTATATTTTGTGTTGCAGTAAAGCCAGACCCACCTCAATGTCAGTATGCAAGCACAAATGGAACAGTCACCTGGACATATCCCAGAACCTGGAGCACACCAAAGTCCTACTTCCCTTTGACTTTCAGGGTCAAAGTTGAAAGCACAAAGAAACACAGAAGCAAGGTAGAAGTGCAACATTTGATGCGTGATTTCCCTGTTTTAACAGACAGTATAAATAAAAGCTTAGAGCACATGAATTGTGGACTAGAATTAAAATAAAATAAAAATGCTGACGAGCCCCAAATGTAGAAAGGTTCTGTTTTGGAAGACAATGACCTCCTTCTCAGTTCTGTGAGCAGTAAGATTCAATCTAGGGTGGATGAAACCTGATGTAAGTTGGGAGATAAAATCAAGTCCAGTATTGCATAGCCAATGTTAGCATGAGAAAAGTATCAGCTAACTCATTAGTAGACTATGTGGGCCCTAATGTGGGAAAATCCCAATTTCCAAATCCATAGATCTAGGATCTGCTGCAGTGAGTTCCTTGTATGTCGTTTGTACCTGGCTAGCTCAGACTTTATATGTGAATTGTCAAATAAGGCATCAGTGACTCATTTAGTAGCATTTCTGTGGATACTAGTGAAGACTGAAGTCTTCACCTCTCATATTCCTGTTATTAGTTAATTGTCAACGAATTGTTAACCCTAATATTGCTAATCCATTTTAGCTTGAAATAATGAGATTGTTTTGCTTCTGCTGTTAATGCTTATGGGTACATAAGGGGCACACAACAGCAGTAGAGTGATTTGTCTTGGTAGTCAAAGAAATCAATGGCAGAAGTAGAAAGAAATACACAGAGCAACTGACCATAGGGCAGGTCCTTCGCTGCTCTTTCTTAGTCCAGAAGTCAGAAAATTAACAAATGTGATCATTACAGTTTGAAATCCAGTTAAACCGAGGACACAAAAGGATATTTATATGTGAAGAAAAAAATAAGCAAGCCTGTACCAGCAGATGGGGCCATTCGCCTAGTAGTGATTCCTTGATATTAGCCGGGCTGTATTATGCAATCCCATACAGAAACTGGCTGGTCTACAGAGCACTTCTTGTATTAGCCAAAAGTCTTCAGAGAAAACCAGTAACTTCTGCCTTTTAGGGTTCTCTGTTTGAGGAAAAAGAGGGAAAAAGAGAGAGAGAGAAAATAAAAAGAAAGATAAACAAATGAGCCCTTTGTTTTAATGATAGTTAGAGCTTGAGGTTTGGATTGCTTTACATCATGAACTTCAGTGGGAGTCATAGTTTGTTGCCACTGTGACTAAGGTTCTTACAACTGTTCATGACTTTGACATGTGTGAGAGAAGATCGGTGCCTGGGAACAACAGACCACCAGTGTTTTCTGCAGTTTCATATGCTTGGTGCTGTCTGTCTGGCACTTCTACTGTATGTTCTGCTTGACCCTTACTGATGGAGCTGTGCCCTGTTCACAGGTTTATGATGCTGATGAGCAGTCTATTCAGATTCCAAAGACTGGGCCAAAAGACAAGATCTCTGTGCAGGCCAGGGATCGCTATTACAACTCATCCTGGAGTGAGTGGTCTACGCTTTGCAGGTAAGACTCCAAGAGCCTTCTGCTGGTGGAGCAGAGGGCCAAAGCTGGACAGGTGCCCAGCCCTCATTCGTTGAAGCCAAATTCCCAGTCCCTGGCTGACTGGGGAACTTCTGAGCCTGGCATTGTCTGCCTCTGAGTCCTTTAGAGAGATCAGTGGTGCTTCATGAGATCACGGAGACCAGCACAGCTTTATTGAGAAACTTACTAAAAATGTAGGTCTGAGGAAAATGAAGATAATTCTTATGTGATTGCCTTTCATTTATTTTACAGATAAGCACCAAGAGATTGGTGTAATGCTCCTCAAGAAAGCAAAGGATGGATTAAGACAAGTAAATATGCTAATTAGAAGAAAAATCTGCATGTGAGATTATTAAGAAGCCACGCCTTAATCTTTTTTTCCATAGTAGAATAGTATGATCCTGATTCTGACAAATCTTTTAAATTCCCCAGATTTGAGTAACACCACTAGCACACATCATGTTACATTAACATGTATGGTATTTTGATACATTCCTGTCAGCTATTATTGTTGGTTCCATGTCCTTTTGTATTGCATTTATTTATTGATCTATTTATTATTTACTTGATATGAATTGCAGTGTCAGTCAATGGCAGCTGCTAGTCAGGATGTTTCATGTGTTAACTTATACAGAATGTAACTTATTGAAAGAACTATTTATTAATTATTTTATCGTTAAATTATATAATTACATTCTTATTTATTTATTTATTTATTTATTACTATTTATTTCTTTGAAATATGTCAGCACAGAGAGCCTTGGCTGCATGAGGCAGCTCTGTATCATACATCCGGGCTATCTTCATCTTCCAGTCTGACAGTTCATATTTTAGAAGAAGGACCTGCAGACTCAGAGTCCTGGAAATGTTAACTGCTGCACATTTTCAGCTGTTTGTGGTCAACACTGCACATCATAGGCAGCTGAAATTATTTAATAGTTCAACTGCTATGTATCTGATATTTCAGAGAGCAATTGAGAACTGGTTTTATATGTGAATGTTCAGCGTGTGATTAAAGTTAGAACTTTAGAATATGGATTTTCATAGATCATTTTGAAGATATTTCTCTAGTACTGCCAGAAGTGCTATTGTGTCTTCACATAACCTTAGGAAAAGAATAAAATCCTAATTCTGAACTGCTTACAGTGTAAGTGCCCAGGTCTGGAAAAAAAAGCACAAGCGTGTGTTGAAGCCCCCAGGTTTGTTGGTTTTTTTTGTCAAACCACCTGAGTTGTGGCTTTCAGGAGGACAAAATGCTTCAAAATATCTTTGAGGCCTTGGGCCTTTATCCTTGATACAAGATCATTGGAATTAAAAGAGTCCTCCATTGTGACCATGCTTCCTTTTTCTTCCAGTTTTAGAAATGGGTGGTGATTTAAGTATTTAAACATTGAAACATAGGAAGTATCTGATATTTCAGAAGACCATTGCTAATCTATCCACAAGTGTTTGTTGCTATTCTATTATTTAAGTATTGATATTTATTTATTATATTTTTATTTATTGCTATTGCATATGATTCTTATTTCTGCTGTAAACGCAACTTCATGACACGCTTGTTTTATAAAGGAGCTAATAAATGCATCTGAAAAAACACTGATTTACCTGTGATCTTTAATGATGAACAGTTAATATCACATCAGTATTACTTTTCAAATGGAAAATTTTGTTCTACTTCTGAGGCAACGTCTGCAGAGAAGTGTTATGTCTTTTCCTATATGAATTGCCTAGTGGTACCGAATCAGTGCCCTGTAGAAGTGTACAGGACAACACCAAAAGGTGATGTGTTAGCAGTCACTTCTGCAGGCTGACAAGTGATTGCATCTTTTGCAGACTGAGAGTACATTGTAGTTCCCCATCCTTTGTGGTCAGAAGGTTTTTAGCTGTAATTTGGCTGACATATGTCTTGATGTCCTTGAGATTTCTCTCTAATACTGTTGCTCCAGTGCTCAGAATTAGTGGTACCTTCCTGTTCTTCAGATACCTGAAGCATTGTTGGTACGAATCACTGAAGTATCTTATTAACTTTGATTCATTCTGGTTTTCATTCAGACTAAAGAGAATTGCCTTTCTGTGCCATGATCTCGTCAGGTGAAAGAAGCTTCCCCCACAGGAAGCATTCCTGGCATAGATCACAAGGTGATCTATGACCCGTAGTGAGGCAAAGAATTGTCTAAGATTCTTCAGAAAACCAACAAAGCACAGCTTGGAACTGCCATTGCTTCTTCAGAAAGCAAGTTACGTGTATGCTGGCTGCTCTCTGAATCCAAGTTGGCTTCAGTCCTTGGCTATCCATTCCCTGGAACCTGCTGCACATCTCTGAGTGCCTGCTCTAGGACTTCTCAGGCAGTCTCCCATCTCAGAGAAGCTCAGTGCTTTGTATTAAATGGTGTTAATATCATACCACACGTTCAGTAGCTCTGTACACTGGAGATCATTACCTAACACACTCCATCTGCTCAAGGAAATACCAACTGATGTCAGTTCATCTTCATTCTTCCCTTTCTTAATCCCTCTCCTCATTGAGAAGCAAATAATCTCAAAAACCTTCACTATACAATCCATTGGACTGTACAATGCACAAAACCACCCCCAAAAAACTTTGTACTGCTGCAGAACGAAAATCCTGATGGAAATAAGTTCATTCCTGAGGATCTCATGGTCCAACAGGATCACACAGCCGGTCCTCTGCGAGACCCCTGCTTTCTCGGTGACCCACCTTCCTCAGGGGATGGGCAGCTCCTCCTGCTTTCCACTCGTGCTCATCATTCAACACGAGACTTTAGATTTTACCTACCACACCTCAATAAATTTGCACTGCACAGAGACTGACTAATTCCCTGCAGGGATTTTTGTGGGCGCTCCTCATCCTGAAGAATGTTTTACAAATAGTTGGTGTACTTAATGAGGCACTAATAGATTGCAGTAGGATCTTGCTGTCCTCTATGTGCTTCAGTGATCAGAGCTGGGTAAGCAGGCACTTGCTGACATCAGAAGGAAAAACGGCTTATATTTAATTAGGGGTTCTATGACAGAATGCACGTTAAGATTTCAGGGCCAAATGCTTCATATACACCCTCCTTCTGTGCTGACCTTCACCTTTTCTCTCTTTGTGAGTTGTACCTTCTCTTTTATGACAACTATAGTATTTTTAATGAGAGCAAATTCAATCTGTCCTCTCTCTCAACACTGCTGGAAGAAACTTTCACTCAAGTATTTCAGATTGAACTTCTGTCACACCAAACTCAGTTGAAGTGCAAAACATCTGGAAATTGCATCTTAAAATGCAAAACAAAAGGCAATAGTAATGTACAGTAAATGCAGAAGGCATAAAGAAAAATGATGATCAGCGCTTTGCAAACTGTTGGTTTGTTAATTTTTATTTTTATTTTTATTTTTATTTTTATTTTTATTTTTACTTATATTTTTATTTTTATTTTTATTTTTTGGTTTCTAAAATAATATGTGAAATGTTCAGTTGGGATCTGTCCCAGCTTGATAACTGCAATTTTGCAGAAGGAATCTTTTGTTATTTCTTAAGGTGTGGAAAATGGGAAACTCACTTTCCTTCAGGCAAATACCCAACTGTTTTGGCACAGTTTGATGCTGTTACATCACTTGATTTTCATGCCTTCAATTGAGCAAGAATTTAATATCTTAATTGATTGCACATGGGTGGACAACCCTAACCACCCCCACACAAAAAAACTGGAGGAGTTTGTGAACTAGGTTAAGTATAAACACGCAGTGGAATCACTAAGTCAGAATCCTCGCTCTTGACAATTTCAGTATCTACCCCAGCTTGTACATTCTTCCCAGATGTACGTGGCTGCATGAGTACCTATTTAACTATTCCATGCATCATTGTTTTCAGCGCTGTTGATGTCAACCAGAGTAAGGCACTCCATCATATGAATGAGCATAAGCTACTGTACATCAAAACCTTCTGGAATGCAGCCAGATAACATCCTCCCATGCAAAATAAAGCAGGCACTTAACTAATGACCTGCTGCAGCAGCATAGTTGGCATCACCTTTTGGCTCCATCTGAAGCGCTGAAAACAAAAGCAATATTTCAATGACTGTGACACATTATCACTCTCAGAAAAGCGTGCACTAGGTGTTTTGTCTTTATCAGATGTAACAGGTCCATTAAAGCAAATAAACATTTACTCAGTAAGTAATTACTTTTTGTTCTTCAAAATAACAACTTGGAGAGGTGAGAGGTTGGGAGAAGACACGTTACAGCCATAAAAGTAAAAAAATACCAGAGGCCCCTAGTAATATACATATATTTAAAGCAGTATAATTTCTAGTCAGAGATTCTTAATTATCCATCTCCAGGAAGCAGAAATAACCAAATAGATCTGAAGATGTGTTTTTCAGCCAATAAAAATGTGTTCTTCAAGTATCTAAAATCAATCCAAGTTGCTACTCTATTTCATGTCTGCTTTGTCAAGTCAAGAAATGCTGTCTCATTAGGACAAACATAAGCAGCTGACTGCCAGCAACAGCTCATGTTTGCCTTCAAGAACCACAGAGCCAGCTTAGGTTGGAATGGAGCACTGGAGATCACCTGATTCTACACATCTCCGCCCTACCACCAAACCATGGCCAGCTTAGAACAGATTTGGTTTCCATAATCTCTTTGGGCAATCTATTCCAATGTTTGACTACTCTCATTATGAAATTTGTTTTCATCACGTCTAATTGGAATTTCTCTTGCCATAATTTGCAGTATTCTCTCTCTTCTTTTCACTGTGTACCTCCAAGAAAAGTTGGTCTTCTCTGTACCCCAACCCTGCAGAACAGCTGAAGACAACAATAGGATTTACCTTCTCTCCTTTGCTAGAATTGCCCCAGTATTCCAGTGTCTTGTGTGCTGGAGAACCCAGACCTGTACACAGTCCTCCACATGCAGCCTTATAAGTGCTTAACAGGGAAAAACAATAATTTGTTTTGATGTGATAATGGCATCATTAGCAATACAGCCCAGTATGTGGGGTCAGATGACATTGCTGTAGGGGCAAACCATTGACTCACGTTTAGCTTTGTCTATCACAAGAAGAACGACGCCATATTCTCCCCTCAATCTTCTGCTGAGCATTCTTGGAGGCCGCATGCTGACCTAGATGAACCTGTGGCCTGCCTGGGGATGACAGGTCTCCGGTTGTCAGACCAGCTCTGCTGAAAGACTACGAAGGCAAACAAGTGCCTGCAAGTTTGGACAGAAAAGTGCCTCAAATGAGGCATGTTTTCAGCTGACTGGTACATATTTTCTCCAATTTGCTGATATGAATTCTTCCCATTCTTGAAGTTATGCATATGGATACTATGGTATCTTGGTAATCTTTTAAATCAGACTTGTAATAAATGCTGTGTGACATTAATTTTAGAGAATTTTGAGATTTTGAGTCAGTGTATTACCTTGCTGCAGAAAGTGAAACAAAATATTGCTTTCCATGTATGGCATTTTCATCCTAAATCTTCCAGATAGATTTGATGTTTCAAAATGCACAGAACTCCAGCACTCTGACTGGTTCCTTGCCATGCCCACTTCCAGCATTCAGGCTCTCACACTCTCTGCATCACAGCTTCTCATCAGAACTGCCTCTCTCCCATCTCATCAGTGGTCTGGGAAAGCCCACCAGAGCTTCAGGTCTGCTGCTCAGAAAGTGAATGCCAACTTGATATGAAAGCCCAAATCAAAATGCCTAAATGTTAACAGAAAGGAAAGAAAGGATTTCACACCACGGATTTGCTACTGTAGGGCACAGAATAAGCATCAGGAATCCTGATAGCAAGATAACTTTCAAATGCCAAGAAAATATTATTCAAAATCTGTCTCCCTCATCAGCCCTCTCCTGCCTCCAAATGCCCTGTATTCCTTTTTTAATAGGCCTCAGAAAATATTCCTGTCTCAACTCAGAAGGCTGCAAACACACATTTACACCCTTTTCCTAAAGCGATGTGATGGATACTAGAGTTGCATCAGTCAATATGCACAAAATGAGGTGAGGCGGCGTAACCGAAGCGGGATGTTTCCTCATACCAGTGACAAGGAAGCTGCATGTTCTGTCAAGCTGCAGTTTTGTAGTTTCAAGTTGCCCTTAAAGTCATGTTGCTAACGAACTCTTTGGACCAGGAGCATCTTCTGGTTTGTTCTGGGTTTTTCTCTTGTTGCCTAGAGCAGGTAACAGCATTGATCAACAAACATTTCCTGAGTACTTCTCATGAATTTCTTCATGTCCCAGGCCTACAGAGGGGATACCCTTTGAAAGGGTAGATAACTGCAGGACGAGGGGAAATGGCTTTAAGTTGAGCGAGAGGAGATTTAGGTTGGACGTCATGGGGGAATTCTTTACAGAGAGTGGTGAGGTGCTGGCACAGCTGCCCAGTGAGGTTGTGGATGCCCCGTCCCTGGAGGTGTTCAAGGCCAGACTGGATGGGGCCCTGGGCAGCCTGATCTAGCATTAAATGGGGAGGTTGGTGGTCCTGCATGTGGCAGGGGGTTGGAGATTCATGATCCTTGAGGTCCCTTCCAACCCTGGCCATTCTGTGATTCTGTGATTATAACGAAATCACAGATGTAAAGGCATAAAAAAATCTACAGGCCTCCAACTCAGTACAGATCCTCAGCTGTCCTTCTCTTATCTTAAAGTGAAAACGGAATCTGATGCCATCTTTTTTTCCATTTTTTCCTCATGAAAAATTAATCATTTATTCATTACCTACTTTCTTTAAAGACAAGATCATCAGTATCCCTCTTACTCTGCAGAAAAGCATAAGTTTGTGGGACCCAAGGAGAAGCTGACCACTGCAATCTCTTCTTTGAGGATATTTTGCTCCTCTGTCTTGCTGAAGCTAGTGCAAAAGCCCCAGGATATTTAGCAATGGAAGGAAGGTCATCCCTGAAATATTGTGAATTGTAGCAATTGTGCAAGAATTGTTCATACTGTAAGAATTTGCACAGCTACATCCCAAGTCATTAAAGAGAAGGCTATTCCAGACAAATGGGTTTAAACAGAAATATGGGCTCAAAAGTCCACATAAGTACAGGCCTTTTGAGGAGCGGCTGAATGAGCTGGGATTGTTCAGCCTGCAGAAAAGAAGACTCAGGACCTTATTGCTCTCTACAACTATTCTATGATTCTATCACTACCTGAAGGGAGGCTATAGTGAGCTGGGGGTCGGCCTCTTCTCTCATGTAACTGGTGATAGGACTAGAGGGAATGGCTTCAAGCTGCGCCAGGGGAGATTCAGGCTGGATGTTAGGAAATACTACTTTTCTGAAAGAGTGGTCAGGCACTGCAATGGGCTGCCCAGGGAGGTGGTGGAGTCACCGACCCTGGAGGTGTTCAAGGAATGCTTGGATAATGTGTTGAGGGACATGGTTTAGTGAGAACTACTGGTGATGGGTGGATGGTTGGATGGGATGATTTCGTAGGTCTTTTCCAACCTTGGTGATTCTGTGATATCTTTAAACTTCATGAAAATGAACATTCAACTCTGAGATCTCCATTGTGTTGCTACCCCTTCTCTGTATTACAGAAGTTGATTAAGTCAAAAACACACTGGTATGATGATATGTTTAAAGATGCTGCAGATGACTGCCATTGAGCTGGAATGGTCAACAAAGAAAGGATGAGCAGGGAGAGGGACCTTCTGCACATCCCATGGCAGCAAGCCAGGGAGCAACTCAGCTGGATGCGCAGATGCTGTGAACTCATTACTTCTCTTTGCAAGGTTAGGTACTACAGTATCTTTGCTCCTTTTTTTTACTGATCCCCAGACCGGTGGAACTCTGAAGGCAGATGTGGGGATCCTCTGGGCTGTGTGTGAAGGTGAGTGCATATCCACACAAAATATGCACTTCTCCAATCAACAGAAGACTGTTTGGAATGACTCAGTACATGGCCATACTAACCAGCATCAGCTTTACCCAGAGCTAGCAACATGGGCCTCCAAAATTTCAGGAGAATAGGAAATAAACGTTTCAGCTACTCTTGTATCAGTCTTTCGGAACACACCCAGTAGAAATTACTATTTTTTTATTTTTTTATGCCGTGGGAACTATGTTCAGCTGTAAGAGTCAATATGGCAATAGCAGATCAGCAGTAAGTAACCACCTTACTGAGTCACCCTTTAAACTTGCTAATGGAGATGGAACAGTTAATTAGGCAAGGGGATTAGCCAAAATACAATACATCTCCTTTATCAACACAATCCATGATGTGACTCTCATCTTTGCCCTGTACTTATGACCTTCATGCTATACAGAAGACATTCTTACTGCCACTACCCATGGGCAACACCTTCTTCTAATTACCTTCTGTTAGGAGGATTTCATCATCGGGGTTTCTGCTCTTGGTGTGTGTGTGTATATATATGCACTCACGGGTGCACAAGCAGATATTTGATTGTACTGGAATACTTAGAGCACAGACTGAGTGTGAAACAGGTCGAGAACCCATGTCTGCCATGAAGATAACAGGTGTTTTTGTGCTTCTTGCCCTGGCAGTTCTTTGCTTAGCAAGTGAGTAACCTTTTTTATTGGTTAACATGCTATAGATATAATGCTTTATTACTGAAAATTCTTGATCTGCTAGGATAGATAGTGGTGGTTGCTGGGCTTGTTTGGCAGAAGGCAAGTGAAATTTTATGCTCATGTACCATTTACAAGCAACATTTCAGCAGCTTTGCAGTTGCCAACTTGTGTAGATGAAACCTATTCCTTGACAGCAGAGTGAATCAGAGCTGTGTTCTGCACTGTAACTAAAAAGTGATTTGTAAAGCCTCCGAACTCAAACAGGTTTTTTATCTACTCATTTTCTTCTTCAATCTGAGTGGGTTGCTTGGAACTAATGAGATCCTTCTTCTGCCAATCTGAGCAAGCAGGAGATAGGTGATTATGCACCAGCCATAGAATGTGCTGTGAGCAGCCTCTTTATGAGGTCAGTTTACTGGAGATAGCTTTGAGGCACAAGTTACACTATCATAAAATACAGAGCTGAGAGGAATTTCTTGAGCCTTCACTTGATAGTTCAGTTTTTTGGAACACAAACTTCCAATATATTAAAAAAAAAGAAAAAAGAAAAAAGAAAAAAGAAAAAAAAATGAAAATACAAAAAACAACAACAACAAAGCAGAAAAATAAGTAAATAAGTACACTAAGAATAACTGAAAAGAATGCAAATCTTCTTTGCTATTAGAATAGAGATTCAATGGCATTATTAACGTTAAGGAATGTTTTTTTTTAATGAGAAATATGCTTTCAGACTGTTTCATTCACTGCAGCAACAGCAACAAACATTGCTCCCATAAGAACTTCAGCAAATCCCTTCCTTAGACATTCTAGTTTATCTTACCTATTTCAAAACTTTATGAATTGATACTTTATGAACCAGATCTTTTTTGATGTACTGTGGAACTTATGCCAGTTTTCTTTCCCTCGGATGACTTTGTTTAATCAGAAGACGTAGGCAGTTTGATGGAAGTGAAGTTCAGTGGAAAGCTGCCTATCTTTAAAGATCCAGATCAGCTACATTTAATTAGAAAAACAAGTGTTAATGTCTGTATTGCTCTTTATAGCAGATTGCATACTGCTCCTTCTGTACAAAAAGCCTCTGCCTGATGACTTTTATCCTTTCGAAGCCATAGAATGACAATCACAGGAGAAAAACAAAATACATTCCTAAAGAAAGTTATGAATGTGTCATCACAGTGGAGACATGCCAGTGTTACTTGATTACTTTCTGGGAGGTGTAATTAACACTGAACAGCTGTTTTGAAGGAGCTTTTTGGAGCCCCACCTGAGATCAGGGTTCTATTATACTGGGTGCGATGTGTGTATGGAATAGGAAACAGTCCTTCTGACAAATAGTTTAGAACCCAAGGTAAGGGAAAACACATTTTTAAATTGGTACTATGATCCAAATTTCATTATCATCATAATCTAGATTATATTTTAATAAAGTTATTATCCTCATTATAAACAGGAAGAAAAAAAAAAGAATATAAGGAATGTGTGCCTTGCTTACCACCACATGAGTTTTTTGGAAGACCTAGGAATTAAAAACCAGTCATGCCCAACTAGTTCATCCAGAGAACATGAGCCATTTGACATAATAATAACTCCTGGTTCTTTAATCTTTCTCTGATGAAAAGGGGAACAATAGACTCCAATCCCCAAACAGCAAAGGCTGTTCAAGCTGCTGACGCTGATTCCTAAGGTAAACAAGGCAATGATACCCACTTGTTGGATAAGTCCTGACACAGGTAACTTATTCAACACTGAAGAACTACGTAAGTATTTACTCTCAAGAAAGCAAGAGAGGTGGTGTTGCTGGAAGGGCTGGTGCTAATGAGGACAGCCCAAGTGCAAACTGAATATTCACCAGCAGTGTTCTTTTACTTCATCTTTTGTGATTCTGTTTATATTGCAGATGCTGCCAAAAAGGATGAGGTGAGTCACTTTCTTCTTTATTTCTGGATAAAAATATATAGTTTGCAATGACAGCAAAACAAGATCAATGAGGTCAGAAAAAAACACATTAACCAATTGCTGCCAAAGTCAAAAAGAAATCCATGAGGATGAGATATGTGGTTTCCATACAGTCACTCTGACAGTTTCCAGATGTTGTTATGTACAACGCAGTCTGGGCAAGAAATAGATCGAGGCATAATTGTAAGCCTGAAAAATCAGGATTTTTTATATTTATCTGGTGACAACATTGTAAGGCTTACTTGGGGACTTTCAGACCCTAAATTGTATATCTAAAATTTTAATTTACTGTCTGCACTGGATTGTCTGTCCTGGCATCACCCTCTGAGATAAATGAGGCAATAAGCAGTAAAATCCCTTCCTGGGGTGAGACAAGGACTGGGGACTAAGTTCTTTGCTGGGACACTGGGGACTGCAGTGAACAGCAGTGATGTGTGGAAATTCACACACTCTTACCAGCACAGCACACACAGCCTCTGATGCTGGAACCCAGGCTAAGGCACACACACTTTTCCTGAAGGAGCCTGTTCCACTTTCTTTTCCATTTTACCAACTGTTATGTAGATATGAGGCATATCCATTTGGTTTCTAGCTTCTTTTGTTAGCTGGTCTTCACCACCCACAGGCTAGCAATTGAGCAGCCTTATATTGGAAATTGCAAGCTATGGATTCCCTCCCATGCCGTTGCCTTTGCTGGGTTATGGGGCAGAAAGCTTCTGTCCATTAGGTCTCTGATCTCCTCCTGCAACTGGGGCCACAGTGTTTGACATGCATTGGAGGAGAGAGAAATAACCAACCAAAGGTAAAGACAAGGTAAACCAATATCTGATGGGCTTCTCTTATGGGGCAATGGGTTTGAGCCCAAAATACCTCAAGAAGTAATTGATTAATGACCCTTTTGCCAGGGGAGCCCTCTCCATTTGCTGATCATCACTGCAGCCACAGCACAGGCTACTGGAGGAGCTGACCACACACGGCTCATTGCTCCTCACTCACATGCAGCCCCTGGACAACATCTGTCACAAAAATAGTCAAACAATCTGCAATAAGCTCCAGGTCTTGGTTGGCGTAATATTCCTTCACTATGAGATGGGATGAAGGGTAAAAAATGGGGCCACAAAAAGGCAGTGGCAAAGACAGGTTCTATTTTAAATGCTTATGTGTGTAATACATATTTTTGATAGATCTTTAGAAAGAACAAGCTCCAGTCATAGCCTCCCTGCAAAGACTAATGTTTCAAATCCTCACAAGACTGGCAGTGAGCAGAGCTGAGCCAATATTAGTTGCAGCAGCACATAGAAAGAAAGGTGATTTCCTAGGCGAGCAAACTCCAAGCTTTCAAGGATAACAAATAATACATTGAATAGAATATGTGATCTATACAAGAAACTCCTCAGCTGGCAAATAGCTGGAATGACATTCATTTCACAAAAGAAGACTGAGTTCTAGAAAGAGGACAGGATCTCTTTCAGGGATTTCTTTTATTAGTTTGTACTCCCACTTCTATATACACTTCTATAACAAATACAGTCCCAGTGTCAGATGAGAGAAAGCCTTTCAACAGTTTCTTTTCATTTATCCAGGGCTTTACCTAATTCTCCCTGGCCAGATCTCTTCACCGTTGTGAAAAGTTGTATTTGTGGAATAGAGACAGAAAACCTTCACATCCTTGAAAAATAATCTTACTTCAATTTACTGACAACTGCTAGCACGGAGAAAATACATATTAAGACTCAAAATTTGTAAATGGAAAATAAGCTATTATATGTCCCTTTTTTTTTATTCAGGTAGACAGCAGAGTTCCCAAAGGTGCTCAATACCTGCCATAATACATGTCTTTTTTGTGGCTTGGGCTCAGCTATTGCAGATGGTGGAGCTTCACTGACTGCTGCTCTACAGTAGCTGATAGCCTTGCTCAAAGATGCTGTTTATCCATTATTTCTGTATGCAAATGATGAATGTGAGAAAAGCTTATTCTGACAAAAATGATATTGTATTTGCAGGTAGACTGCAGTGAATACAGGAGGTTAGAAAGAGGAAGACCTATTTACTGTGAAAAGCTCTACGAACCTTTTTGTGGCTCTGATGGGAAAACATATAACAACAAATGTTCTTTCTGCAAGGCAGTCCTGTAAGTAAGACACTGAGTAATGACTTCTGAATTAGCTCAAATCTGAGATGAGCTATCTCCACTTATTTCCACTTCATTTTGTCCGGGGTCTCTACCCCTCTGTTTCTTTGCTTAACCTTTACAGAGTAATTGCTCCTCCCCCCAGTAAGGCCCAATTAATCCAAAGAGGTGTCTTTGGTATTTGTGGGAGCAGCTTCCTGCTCTAGCAGAAACTAGAAGTGGAACAGACAAGAGAAGAGTCCAGTGAACAGCACTGAGCTAACAAGGCACCAAACCGGGTGATATCAGAACTCAAATGTGGAATTTCCAATATTGGAAATATTTTAATATTAGAAATATCAGAAATATCGGAGTTTTCTTCTTACGTAAAAATACAGCATTTTAAAAAGAAAAAGCTTTACAAATCAGTGTCTTCTTGCCTGCTGCAAATGTTCACAGTGTCTTTTCTGTTAGCAAATTATTGGCTGAGAACTTGAAAGTTTACTGTCTGCACTGTCTTTCTTTTCCTTTGCAGGAAGAGCAGAGGAACCTTACATATGAAGCAAGCAGGCGTATGCTGAATTAATTCTGCATGACAGAGAAGAATGCCAAGAACAGCTTTACACTGCCTTATCATCATCTCCTAATTTAATTTCATTCATCCTGTACTAATAAAAGTGAACAAATCTCCACGTACACCTTTCAGCTGTGCTCTGATGTCTGCTGCTTCTCCCTGCTCCAGAGTGCAGGAACTGACACATCTCTCATCCCTGCAAATCCTCCTCTGGATACCCATAAGCATTCCTTTTTCTGTAGCACATTGGTTTTCACGTAAGCACTGCATTATGTATTTGTCTCCATAGTGAAAGTTCAAATCCCTACATTGCCACCTGCAGGCACTGCTCAGTTTTCCTTGCTGGAGCTTGCTCCCACTTGTTCTTTTCAGATACTTCCTTTCAAAAGCTTCAGCTTTCCTATGAAGTGCTCGGACTCCTCCAGTTTCGTAGCTAAATTTTTAATTCTCATTTTTCTTTTGACTTTGTACAATTCTGATTCACATACGTTGTGTAACTTCTTAGGTTGCATGTTTATTAAAACAAACGTAGGCTCTTTTCTTTTTGTCTGTGGTGACCTCTCTAGAGAATAAATTGTTCTATCAGTTATTCACAAATGAGACTTCCCGAGTTAACAGAAAATTGTTACAGAGCAGGAGCCAGAGGCAGCGTGCTGGCAGAGCAAAGAGCTCAAGACAAATGTTGTAATATTACTAAGACACACTAGATGGCCCCATGTTATTGAAATTTACTCTGCAATCAGGCCCGCTTTTTCCTTCAAATGAAACAAATCCACAAATGTGTAGGACTGTATAAGCCTCATAGCAGTGTCTCTGTTAAATCCAGTAACGTGATCGATGAATGATTCATTTAATTTCTGATAAATTGGCTGCTCTCAGACCTGAAGAAAATTGTGTTCTACTATTATGTCTATATTATCTTCATTATTAAGCTGCTCTGTGTCTTTGACACTTAAATATTCAGCCAAGGGAGCACATTTTCCACAATTAATGCTTATTAATGAATGACTTTACTGGGATTACATCTGAAGAAAACTTTGGAACTGGACTGTAAGACTCATACTTTAGAGGAACATAAAATCAGAAAGGAAACTTCTGTCCTTGCCTTTGAAGATGAGATACCAGAAAGCTGAGCCATCCCACTGCTGGCTGAACAGCACTGTAGTACCAGGCAGGTAGCATTCCATAACAGAAGGACTGAGAGGATTTGTTGGTCCATTATGTATCTGCCATTTGCCCTGGCAGAGCTGAAAACATCATCCTCATGCTTTGTACAGCAAAAGAAGATACCTGAAATTATGTGATACTGAAAATGACCAAAGACATGGTCTTTCACATGTTACTACCTTACTGTAGAATTAAACCATGCCAGGACTGAGCTGTGACTCCTGAGATTCCATCATCTTTACTGTGAAATAGCTAGCTTGGCCCTGGCATGACTCTGTCTTGGATCACAATTCTTCCCAACACTTCTCTGGCACATACTGGAAATGGCTAGAGATCACTGCCAGGCAGGAAACTGCATGAAGGCACCTTGTTTTGGAAGGCAAAAGAGATTTCAGAGCACAGACATGCTATGAAACTAGCTGATATGCAGACTTGCCATCCTCCACATGAGAGAGGCTCCATTTAATTTGCTGCTACTTGCATATGCAATTCTTGTCTTCAGTTTGTTTTATAACATGAACTGGTTGAACCATTTTAAAACTAATTATATTCAATACATCGGATACAAGTCTTCTGGTATTTGATGTTGATTTTGCTGATTATAGCAAAGTAACTGGCAGGAGTCAAAATGGATTTGAAATTCAGTACTCCCTTTTTTTCCTGATTTTGGTTCTCAACTGCAGAGATGAAAACATCACACAGAACAGTATGTGGTATGTAGGTCTGTAGGGGGTCTTAATCCCAAGGAGTCACAAAGATCTACTCTCTTATACATCTGCTGCCTTTCAGATACTCAACAGCCCTTTAGGAGGAGACTCAGTACTCACAGAACTCAGAATACAAAACATTAACAGTGTCTTTTTGGGAAAAGAAATTTAAAAGCTCAACAACAGTAAAAGCTGTACGCACTTGATGACCTTGGCCATGAACAACCAAAAGAAAGATAAAGCTGGAAAAACGAGAAGAGAAGAGAAGAGAAGAGAAGAGAAGAGAAGAGAAGAGAAGA
>JAPSGF010000053.1:5279634-5459304 GCA_035772895.1 Perdix hodgsoniae
GAAGAGAAGAGAAGAGAAGAGAAGAGAAGAGAAGAGAAGAGAAGAGAAGAGAAGAGAAGAGAAGAAAAAGAAAAAATGAGGAATAATGACATGTTGAAGCACATAACTCTAGAAAAATTGAATAGTATATTCCAAACAAGAAAACAGCATGAAATGAAATACTCTGCATTTTTATGTCAAATACTACTAAAAATGAGTAAATGTAACAAAGTTATTCCTCTTTCTTATTCTCCATTTCCCTAAAGCATTACCTATCCTAGTAACACTAACTACTGAACACACAGAAATCCTGGTCAGCATTATTATATGCTATTCTCATTCACTGCTGTGTCCCCTGAAATCACAGTACAAGAGTGGTATTTATTCCCCTGTGGGAGGCTTCACACTCCTTTCTAAGGGACAGTGGTACACGTAGTACATTAAAAACCTTCTCATCACTCTGTATAATTCAAATGTCATGAAGACTGATGTTGGGCTACCTATGACCTTGGCTTTAACTCTCATCTTTCAGAAGGGAGAAAATCGACGTTATTTTCTAAGTGACGCAACAGCAGAAGATACTCATTTTGATGTCCTATTGAGGTTATCAGTTTAGAACAACAGTCTGAGCCAAGTGCCAGGATAAAACTGGGAACTTAAACATTAGGACTAATGAAGATGGATGAAGGGTTTCCAAGCAGACCACAGTCTCCTTCTCTTTGAAAGTACAGTCAAGATTAATTAGCAACTTCATGTGTCAAGGGATGAACTGCTGCTGTGAATGCTGGATTACACAAGTGGCTTACATGAGGAACAGAAAGCTCACAGAAAGAGGAGTGTGGTCATTTTCTTCATGGCACCTCCCAGTGTGCATTTCTGCTTGGTGTATTCTTCTCAACAAACTGAGACTTCGTGTATAGTGTGTAGAGAGAAAAGTGGTTGAGAGTATCATATTCAGGAGCAAGACTTAGGTACAAATGGCACTGATTTATTTTCTCTACGAAATAGAAGAGGCTGGAAATCCTTGTAATTCTAATAGCAACAGAGAAACATAGACCTTTTAGTGATTTGCGTGACTGCCTTGCCACAGTCTTCGGAGATCAATGCAATGGTGACATATATTATGAAAACACTGGAGTAAATGGACATTAGCATTTTATTATTTTTTTTTCCCTCTGGCCAAAGATATGAACATCACCTAATATTGAAATATTTTTTCAGTTGCCATGTCTTGAAATTGCAGTTAAGACAGCTGACTAGAAAAATACCTCCACTGGGCCATGAGCGTATTCAGGTTCTTTTAATGCTTTTGTTCATTCTCCTTTAGCCAGGCTGCTCACATGAGTACATTAATTAGATATGCTGCTGGTGAAGAGCTAAATTGCACACCTGTTCTAAGAAGAAGTCATTGTTAGGGCCACAGGTGCCTATTTCTGGCATGAGAACAGTGAGACTTAAGGTCTGAGTGCATTGACTGGTGAAAGATGCCAGTCAGACAGCCCTGCCTGTTGTTTTTTGGAGTAAGGTATGTATGAAGCATGTGTGTGGAGGCAGATAGTGAAACTGAAGATAAATCAGTGGCAACAAAAATATCTGTGAACATGTTATTTCTCATCAGCTGGAGTTATTACCTGTTAAAATATGTAAGCTGAGAAAGGTAAGTAACCTAATTCTCTTTGTATTGAATGAGAAGGAAAAATGGAGGATGTCAGTAGAAAACTGTTCTGTCTACTCTAGCATGGGGACTAAAACCAGCACTGCAGTGCATTTTGATTGTCTGGAAACCAGGCCCAAGCAATGAGGAAGCAGGAATGCAAATGAGTGAAGCAAAAGTTTCTCCGAGTTCAAAGGCTTTGGACTGTCAGCCTTGAAGTTTCTCAGGACAGATCATCTTGTCCTAACTGCATCTTGGCAGAGAAAGATCACAATGAGTAAACAGAGTCAAACTCTGATCTCTTATCACAATGACAAAAAACCCAGCGGACAATTTGGGGGATGTCTTCTGTGTTGTAGCTTGGCCTATTACAGCCAAAGTGAATATTCACATCACCTGCTTTAGTATATTCAAGTTTTTAAGCAACTATGTGTGTGAACCAAGTTATTGAATGAAGTCAATGCACATTTACAGGGGTGACAAAATCTTGTTAGTTTGAAGACCTAAAATGCAGAGTATGTACATCCACCACAGACCTCTGGAACTCTAATTCTTTTCTGATCAATTCTGACATGAAACAGTAGCAGAGAGCATCTGAGAGCAATGCTCTCCAACATGGCATGTTTGTGCCCTTTATCTCCTTCTGCTAGCAACACGTGGTGGCCCATAGCTGCAGATAACACTGAGAAGCATATCAGCTTTTGCCACATACCAGACCAAAGAATTTGCATACTGCTGTAAATGACATCTGAAAATAAATGCTGAAGCAGCCAGACAATCTGGACAGTCAAGCTTGTGCAATGGAGCAATGACAGAGAAATATGGGGAAGAAAAAATGTACATAGCTTGAGTGAGCTGATGAAACATGCTCAGATCCTGTTTGCTTGAAATAAAACATGGGCAGCCAGATATTGGCATAGAACAGAAAAACAGAGCACATGTCCTTGCACTAATAGAGCATATAAGTTTTCAAGACTCTGCTGAAAAGGAACTCATGAATCATTGATGTATTTTTATACATACGTGGAGGAGAAAGTAGAAGCTTCACAGTAAGGTCTTCTTATGCTTTGTTTTTTTCTTCTGTTACAAGAGGTAATGAAATATGGGCCTGAAAATCAGATGGTTTGGATTCCTGGAAAAGAGAATGACAATGCTATAATAAAATTACTTCACTTGTCCATGAAGCCCAAAAAAAGAAAAGCATCTGTATTTTCTAATACTGTTTTACTGTCATTGCTGTAGCAATTAAGTCATGGATGTCCAACCTTTTGGCTCGCCTGGGCTGCATTGAGTGAAAAGGAATTGTCTTGGGCTGTGTATTTGTAGGTCACTCCAAAAGTAATGCCTCCTATATGTTTCCATGGAAATGACAACAGATACAAAGAGCACAGTAACACTATATGATTGAGCAAATTCTCAGCTACAAAACAGTACTTTTCAGCATAGTCACTGCCATTTGCTGTTTTTTTGACGGTGATTAACAAGACCCTGCATGTTACACTTGTAAAAATCTGCACCAGCAGAGATGATCCACTGTAGCTTTCACCACTGCTGCAATGCATCACCCACTGTCTCACCATGCTCACATCCACTGTTTAGTCTCCACCAACAAGTATTGATGAAGGTCAATGGGTTCACTTTTTCCACAAGGAGAGATTCAGTTCCATACGCACTTCCATGTCAGGTGCCATTGTGTCAGACCTCCCCCCTGCTGCCATCAGTCACATGGCAACAACATGAAATGGATATCAGTGGGAAGATTCATCCTCTACTGCTATGCCTCCAACATCTGCCTCTGACATCACAGGCCAACATCATAAAATAGGAGGCATTACTTTCGGAGAAGCCTCATAAAATATATTTAATGAATATAAAGAAAAAGAAAAAAAACAACTGGTTTTAAAAAAAAAAAAGAGAGCACCAAAACCATAAAAACAGTGGGCTGTATGACCTTATTTTGATGAAACAGTCCCTGATTTGATGGTGATGGATGCAATTCTCAGTGAGTTCTGGAGATGTTCATCAGAGGCTTTTGAAGAAGTTCTACTCTTCCTGCACTTCATCCTCCAAAAGGGTTGCTCACAAACGTAGATATTGATATTGCTTAGCTGGCACCACACTGCATACCATGCCCAGTTCCAGCCCAGCCGGGGTTCGCAGCGCACCACTGCCCTGTGGGTGCTGCAGGGCCGGGCCGGGCCATCCAGTGGGGCACAGCCTCCTCATGATGGTGTGGGGCAGGACATGGCTGCACTGCCGGCAGGGCTGGGTCACACATGGCCTGTGGGCTGCAGGTAGGACATGTCTGAGTACAGAGGATGAGGAGCACTGTTGAGCTACATGCTCAATGAAAGAAATAGGTGCTGCCCCAGATATCTCAGAGATTGACCTGGAAGACAAACTGTGGAAGGGGAATGTAGTCTCCTCAATCATAGATAGCAGAGATGTACAGCTGAGCCAGAACCAAAATCCAGGCCTCCTGACTCCTACACTATCAATTACCTTCTTAAAGGCATCAATGGCAACATGAAAAATTGCCAGCTGTATTCCATAGTTGTTATTGCATAAAGCATTCTTTAGATCATAACAGAATTCCACGTCTCTGAACAGAAGATAATACCAGATGACTGAATGGAGAAGTATAATGGAACATAATTCAACAGGCTTCATTAAGGTAGTATCAGTGTCTGGTCAGCCTGGAGAGCTGGATTCTCACCCTGCCCTAAAAATAGTGTGATACTGCTCAGGCTGTTTACAATAAATTGCTCAAAGGTTATCTCATGCTTGTTGAGCGTTTCCAATTACAACAATTATTCAGGGTTTCTCAATCTTTTAATAATACTACATATTCAGGGCAGGGGAAAGCAGGCCTTCAGTGTCCCAAACATTGACAATATACACAGAAGACGTTCTAACCTGTTTTTTCTTAAGATCACAACATCTCACTTTATAAGACTAACTTGTGCTTGCAAAGAGAACCAGTAAACAAAGTGCCACCACCAAATACAGTGAAGTTTGGTTATTTCAAGATAACACTCCGACTATGTTATATGTCAGTGTTATGCAAAGCTTCTCATTTCAGTGCAGGACCTCATATCCATTTGGAATATTTTCTTCTAATAATGTTATAAAGCTGTCCCCCTGTTAGGCCTACATACTTTCTTCCAGAACAAAAAGCCAGACGGCATCAGCTGTAAGCATAACAGCTTTAGTCACTCATGTCCAAAAAGTAAATGTGTCTCTTGGCCAAGGTGCAACCATGCTCCTTCAGACCTCCTAGAAGCAGCCCCTAAAGTCAGAGGTGCCATGTGGGCACAGGGAAGGATGCTTTCCCATTCACACCACTGAGGTGCCATCTTCTGGGAGAAGCACAGCACATTCAGTGGTGCTGCCCTGACACCTCCTAACATTGGTCCTCTTTGAGCTGAGCTGATAAGAAGATGACTGTATGTGACATAGAACGTAAGAAAAAGATCTATTTCTTTCTGCTGCTGTATTCACTGTAGGATTCTCCATGCTGTGGCTAGTTTCCACTCCTGCAGTTGACAAGCCCAGCACTGCAAGGACTGAAGATACATTTACATCCATAGATTTAACTGCAACTTTACAGAAGGGCTTGAGGATGCTGTTAGGGAAGGACTTGCTTCCTTCCCAGCAGGGGAATGACAAAGCAGAGGAGTTCCATCCCCGTTCCCCAAAAAAGCTGAGTTATAGCTTGCTCTGGCCCCAACTCTCTCCTCTTACAACAAGCAGGACCACAGTTTAATTCTTGTTTAGAAGTCCCTCAGCTCCCTGCTCCAATCCATTGCTACCTAGTTTGCAGCAGGGGAATGGGAATTTATCCCTGTCACTCAACTCCAAAAATACATTTAACTATAGCTCCCTTTTAAGTCCAATACTTACTGAAGCTTTCCTGTCTAAACAGGAAAAAAATTCAGAAGCTCAAAGGAGGACAAGGTTTCCTTTGCTTCCTTTGTAAATATTTGATACCACAAAACACCACCTGTACCAATTCCTTTAATCCACGCCTGCATGAGGAAAGAGTCAATCACAGAGATGCTATAACTATTTGACTTTTTGTTATATACTGTATTAAGACTTTATGCTATTTCTGAAAGATGCTTTTGTTTTGCAATTCTGCCCTGCAGCACAGCCTCTTATGTCTGTTGTTGCAACAGACTGCAACCTTTTAAAGGAGAGCAGAGGTGTACTTGTTGGCTGTCAGCAGATCCCACCTTCCAGTGCCACAATACATTCTACAAAGGGCTCCCTGTAATCCTCCACAAACCAACTCAAACCAAATATGCCTTTCCACCAGTTGATGTGAATTTCTAAGCAATGATCCCATATTTTCAAGCAACCAAAGCAAATAAATGACTATCCTGAGCTCACTGGGGAGCTAGACAGTCAAAAGCAGCAGCAGAGGACAGTTCTGTGTGACTTATTACTGGAGAGGACAAGGCAATTGCATTCTGTGCAACCTTGGCACCATATGATCTCCCAGGTCTACCAATTTACTAAAATGTAATTACAGTTCTGAAGGGTCCAAACACCAGTAGACAGATGCTTTCTCCTGTGGATGAACCTTAGTGTTTCAAATGGATGTTTACAGCATGAAACGGGGGGTTAGAAATTTAAATCTGAGTGAGAGCATTACTGACAAATAAGAGGGAGTCTATGTCTGAATCCTATCGATTCACTTTCTGCAGTTATCAGCTGTGGAGAGAGGAGCAAAACATTGTCTGTTGGCTCAGTGATGCAGGTGAAACACATTAGGCTTTCTTATAAAAGACGGAGAAAAGTTTCTGGAAAGTAAGTAGGATATCTTAGGGTTTGGGACATGTGAAGAAAGATTCTAGAAACCATGTTGGCAAAGAAAGGACCTGGTATAGGAAAAGTGTTACATAAGTTGTAAATTAGAAGTTGTAGTTACAGAGAGTTCATTGCTTTTAAAGATTTTTCTCAGCTTGTAGTTTCTGATTGTAACTATGGGGATATTTGATAGTGGTTTCCTAGAATCTTTTAGTCTTTGTTAGCTAATTTGTGTGTGGTTAGTTCTGAATTCTGACATAAATTGAGATGAAAAGTATCTTAGAAAGTTAATATGAAATGGAAAGTGTCCCAGAAAACTCAAGGTTAGAAATATCTTTTGGGAGACCAGTAAGTACTGAGAGTCTGTAGGTTATTAAATAACAAGATAACAAAACTTTCCTAAAACAAGGACTTGTGATATGCACGTCTGAGCAGTATCCCTCAGCTCTAAGTGAGAGGTCTCAACAATCCAGATAAAAGTAAGCAAAGTGAATGCTCTAAAATTAGTTTAAGTAACAGTATCTTCTTATGTAAACTACTCAGTAACGTAGCATGTTATCTCATTTTAAATTGGATCAAAACCAGAAAATTACTTTTTTAATTGATGTTTGTCTACTACTTCTGTTTCCTAAATGTTTTACCTTTGGTTCTTGTTTAAGTATAATTAAATATCTCAAATCTCAGAACTTCTGAAATAGAGCTAATGAACTACCTCCAAAGATCAACATACTACTGATCTGTGTGATAAGCTGTTGGGTTTCTTTCAAGAAAAAAAAGGTGCTTTGATTTTTACAATCTTACAGCCACTTAACCTTTTGCACACTTCAGTTGTTTTTACTATCATCTGAACTCTCTTATAAACAAACTGCTCTATCCAAATTCCTTAATTCAACTGAGTGCTTCTGGTGTTCTTCTGCTACTAGTGTTCTCAGTGCTACTAAAAACAATCAGATTTTCATCCTTCTGCTGAATGGACTACTGTTTCTCTTTTTTACTTCAGCTTTCTGCAGGAGGGCTCACTTGCTTTCCTCATATTTGGGGGGCAAAATGTTTGGACTCTCTTGCTGACAAATCCAAAACTCACACTTCTTGCCAAGAAGAGTGTCTGTTCCAACGTTAATTGTATCATGCTCAATCCATCCCTTTCCTTTACCAACTTAGCTTAAATACAGACTATTCTCTATACATTTCTGCCACTAATCATCCTTCTACTGTATTTTATTTTCTTTTTTCCTGTTACAAAAACTTATAGGAGTGCAATAAATACACTATGGTAGCTAGGCTACTGAAAGGATTGCCTGGGTGGTTTATACAGTAGCTGCTCCTGCAGCCTTCTTTTTTAGTAGTTGTAACTGTGTTCAAGTTAACAGAAGAATGAAGAGATACAATAACTGAATAGGAAAAAACTAAACAGAAGCATTTCCTGAAGCCTCTTTGCAGTAGAGATGAACAAGTAATGCCACAGTAAATATGAATGCCAATTCAGGCACTTAATCAACAGTGACATTGTAGACTTCACTTAGGTTGTTGTGTTTTTTTTTCCCCAGGTTACTGTGTTTTAGACCACAGTTTGTTTTCCCATCAGTGAGAATGTTTACCTACAAATGTTCACTCTAAACTGTGATTTTTATAGCCTGTCTCTGTTTAATACATGGAAAAGAAGGCCCTACTGTGTTCAGCTGTTCTTGTTTAAGGAAGAATGGGTTGGCACTCTAGCAAATAAAAACTCACTAATGTTACCACATGTTCACAAATGACTGTGGCAATTAATTACACATACAGATTGTCCTCTTTATTTTTTTATATGAGATTCTACTGTGTAAGATGGTGTCTTTATATGGGCTTATCGTGGCTAAATTCTTCAATTTCCCAGACAAGCTGAAGAGTAGCAGAAAAGTTACAGAAAACAAGGGCAAAAAGTACTCGGTGTAATCTGTAGCTGATGAGCTAAATGCAGAGCCTCAGACTTCCATTAGCACGTTCCAAGCACGACTAGCAGTGCTCCTATAGCTGTGCTACAGCCCAGCAGGTAGCGCAGTCAGAATCGCTTCTCAGTTCACCCAGAGCTGTGGGCTGAGGTGTGATTTTGATAAAGCACCTTCTTTTCCTCTCAGAAGGCACTGGTGCTGTGTGGGCTGTTTTAACCCCCACCACCTCACGTGCACTACTCCACGTTTTTGCTTGCTGCTGTCATGCCAGCTCTCCGCATGAGAACAGTTTTCCTCTGTTCCATCTCTTTGGAAATACACAATTTAGGTCCCAGCGCCTCAGTGAGGAGGGAGGAGCGTATCGCCGCCCCTCAGCCACCACCAATATGGCGCCGGCCGTGCGACACGCGATAGGCCGTGTTGGCGGGGACGCATCCAAGATGGCGGCAGCAAAGCTCCACCTCCTCGCTGCTACGCCAAGATGGCGGCGGGGCGGGACGAGGTTCGCCGCTCTCCGCCCAGACCGGAAGCGGGACCGGAAGCGCGGCGGCGCTGGCGGAAGGGACCGCGCAGGAAGCGCCTGCCGGGGTTAACCCATCCCCGCGGGCACAATAACAGGGCGGCGCTGAGGGGCAGGTAAGGGGCGGCGGGCCGAGCGGAGGGATGGCGGGGTCCGTCAGCCGCAGCCGTCCGCCCGGTGCGCGGCCCCTCGCCAGGCCGGGCCTGGCGCGGCGTTTCTGTCCCCTTTTGCTGTTGCGTGGGGACCCTCGCGGAGTGACAGGCCCTGAGGAAAGCGGGGGGACCCGGGGCGGGCGTGGGGTGCCCGCTGGGGCTGGCTGCGGGACAGCAGCGGGGGAATCTGCCTTCGTAACCGCGTGCCTCAGCACGAAACTGGCTGCACCGCCGCGGAGCTCGTAGCTGAACTCCCCTCCGCGGTGTCTCCGCAGCGCTCGCGGCTGAGGGGCCCGGCAGCTCCGGCTCGTTCCGCTCCCCTGGCGGTGGGCCTTGTCGTTCCGCCTGGGGGCGGCTGTAAGGAAGAGCTGCTCGGGCTTACGGCGACCCTCAGCAGCTGAGCCGGGAAGCACCAAGCTCGTTTGCCTGCTTCGTGATTATTATTATTATTTAATTATTTTTGAAAATTGAGTCGAGTTGCCAGCACAGGACGATACGTGTACCTTTAACTTGTCAGTGTAGGACCTGGAGTAGCGTGCGTTCAGCAGAACGCTGCTGCATAAGAGATTCGGGCTCTTTTTCCATATTGGTAGGAGCCAAGTGCAGCTACAGCCCAATATCAAAGAAAGTGGTGCTTGCTGCCTTTAAATCTGGATTTTTCTAGACTTCTCCCTTTCGTGCTGATCTACTAATGTCTTCCTCTTTCCTCTAGTCACTGTCTATCATCTTTTACTCTGTCATACTTGAAATACTTCTTTACTTTACTCCTGAATCTGTGTGTTAATCAAGATTTTTTGACATTGTATCTGGCTCTGTGCAAATTGAATGATCAGGTGATATTCACTTGGAATCCCTACAATACTTCTTTTCATAAGAACCCGGTGTCAGAAGTAGTTTGAAGTCAATTTCAGGCTTTCTGAAGTTGAAAAACATTGCAGTGCAATATTGCAAGTGCCCTGAACTTTTCCAGCATGCGCTAAAACGAGATGCAGTGTGTGTACAGGCAGCACACTTAGAGCGTTCAGCTTTGGCTGAAGAAGCCCCAGCCAGTCCAAAGGGATACATATATGTTACGTGCAGTTTAGTAGCAGAAGATGCCAGTTATGCTACTTTAATGTCAGTGTTGAAAATGAACTTAACTATGACACCGTGCGGTTATTAATGGAAAGTGTCATAAAGATATATATGTGTGTGAAAGCACATGATTTTCAGTGTTAGGTCAAAGTAAAGCTGTCAGTGTTTCAAACTTTGTGCCAGCATGTAGATCTTTTGTGTTCCAGAACACAATTTTCCTTTTAATTACCAGGAGATACTTTATTTATCTGCTAAGGAGCCATTTACACGTAATAAAAAGCAAGTACTGTGCTGTATTAAATCACAGTGAGCACTATAACAGAAAAACCTCTGATAAATCTTCCAAAATCCATCTTTTTAAATTTGTTTTCTCTCATCCACTGAATTTTGCTATTCGACCTGTTAAACAGGTTTACTGTGTTAATGCTGTTTTGTCCTACTCAGCAGAAAGCATTCCTCAGCTAAACAGCAGTACTAAAAACATTTAGACTGTTATAACTCAGTTATTCTGTTGTTAATATGAAGTTCACATTTATTCAGCTATGTGCTATTTCTTAGAATAAAATTCTTTTAAATACGACTTTATTGTTATTCCAGTCTTTCTGTGCCAATGTTTGCTGGTGGGCAGTATAAGCACAAACACTGGAATTCAGTAAAGGGAGTAGGGAGGGGATGTCCTGTACACTGCTGCTGAAGCAAGATCTTTGAGTTTTTCAGCAACTTTGATCTTTAACTAAACTGAGTTGTTTTTTTTTAGCATTGTAACCTTTCAGAGGACCCAGCCACTTCCTATGGTCCTTCTTTTTTTCAGGAATTATCTGGAGCCTGGCTTTTTTAAAAAGGAAAATTGTTTTTCTGCTGGACAGAGGCCTTGTGCTGTTTCACTGGGAGATCTCTAGTTGGTGTATGATAATCTCTTGTTTTGATTTGTCTTGATTGACAAATATGTGGATGATATCTCTGAAGACATTTTATTCACACAGAAGAGATAATCTATAATCCGTGGTGATTTTCCTCTTTATCAATTTCTTCAAAAGGATTTTCTGGTTTCATAGGAGGAGAGAATCATAGAATAGGCAAAGTTGGAAGGGCCCCCACAGTGTTCATTGAGTGCAACGCCTGGCTCCATGCTGGATCCCACAGAAATCAACCTTTATTTCTGATTGTTGTCCAAATGCTTCTTGAACTCCATCAGCTCAGTGCCAAGACCACAGCCCTGGGGAGCCTGTCCTGTGCCCTCTGGGGCAGAACCTTTTCCTAATACTCTTGTGACCTCTCCCTGGCACTCCATTCAGTTCCCTCAGGTCCTGGGGCTGTCACCAATGAGGCACCTGCACCTCTGCTCCCTGTGAGGAGCGATAGATTTGGGAAGTCATGTGTGAGACCTCACATACCAAGCAAAATACTACTTACTGAAAGAATTTTTATTTTTTCTCAGTTAATTCAACTGCACTGCAGTTTGCTTTTTCTTTTATTCTTTTTCTTTTTTTTGAGAAATTAAGCTTAAGGTGGTGTATCTTCTGTTCAGTCCTTCTCTCTCAGTTGCACTGAATTTGTGTAACGTGAACATTTTCTTTCTTCAGAAATCATTGCAAATATGGGTCCCAGGCGGAAAAATGTGAAACCATGCTCAATGAACAGAGAAGGTTCTGAATCTACCAAAGCTGATGAGCCAAAAGATTACATGAACCAGCTCTCTCATGAAGTGCTTTGCCACATCTTTAGGTGAGCACCTTATCAGAAGTCAGTTTATTGTTTATTCTTATATTGTTTTCTGTTTTGTTTTCCAATCTTACCTCCATTAATGCTTGTGTCACAAACTGTTCAGAAAGTATTGAGGTACTATTTGTGAGCAGTTGGATAAAAACTGTATTTAAAAGGATGAGAGATCAGTCTTTCAGCTGCAGAATTCACTTAGACACTTTGAAAGTTAACTTGTGAATGTGATGAATAGTATAATAAGTGAGAAATAACAAAAACAGTGATTAAATTTTGTTCACAAGCACGTGATAACAAGTGCTTAAAGATTTATTTCAGTGCAGAAATATGTATTTCAGGTGTTACATAGCAGATAGGCTTTGTTTGAAATTGTATCTGCTTCTCAGTGCATACAAAGGAGAGCTTGGATGAGTGTATTACCTCACCTACGTAACAGCCATCCTCCAAGGTGTTCACCCTGCCAATTATATTGGAAAGATAGCATTTTTGTGACAAGTTCTCTGAAAACAATAGCTCCTGCAAAATATTTGCAATTTGAACATGGTAGTTTGTACCAGAAACTGAAAATAGCTTTGATTAAACTGTGGAAAAAATATTTTGGCAAATAGTTTGGTTGACAGTATTAGTTAGAAAGCTAAAACATGTCCCTGCTTTACTATTTAATTTGTGCCTTAAATATTCTGTATTTAGTATCAAAAATTGGTCTTTCTCTGTAGCCCAATTTCACACTCTAACAGAGTGCTGTCTGAAAATTCTGATTTAGTTGACGTTATTAGATGTTAGAAATGTATGAATTCATGTAGCCATCCTTGAGATGTTCTTTATTTTGGAAAAAGCTGAAGGAATTCACATTTGATAAATCAGAGGGGTGTTTTTTCCTCTCCCAAAGGTACCTTCCCTTGCAGGATATCATGTGCATGGAATGCCTGTCCCGGAAGCTGAAGGAAGCAGTCACTCTTTATCTGCGAGTAGTGAAGGTTGTGGATTTATGTGCAGGCCGTTGGTGGGAATACATGCCCACTGGTGAGTAATTCACTCACTCAAGATCTGGCATTAAAGTGGTATTGAACAAAACTGGCTGTGCATGCTGTCCTGTTATTTATACTGACATGTACAGGGTGAATTTTCAAAAGCAGTAAAAGGAGTTAGGAGTTAGGCTTTGGGTTATTTCTGTCTGATTGTGAGGTTTGGATGGCTTCCTCAAGTTTGTGTGTGTATATATATTTATATTGGGTGCTACTGTAGCTGAAATGAGGGTTCTCTGTAGCAGTCTGTAAATACAATCTGTGTTTGTCTGGTTATTGTAAGGGAATTAAACCAAGGGTTAATCCAAGAAGAGTCTGTTTGCATGCAGGCAGGAAAAAATACAATGGAATGAGAGAGCAACTCATCTGCCGCCACTTTACAATGTAAGAATAAATGAATTTTGATGTCACACATCAAGCTATCTTCAGATCAATAGATAAGTTTGGCAACTTAGGTCACCCCTGTGAGTATTAGAACTTTGGTTGAAGTTTGTTGGAGGTGAGAGCTAAAATAAATAAATTCTCAAACTTAGAGAATTTGCGGTTAGATGTATTAGGACATGATTGCACCTAATCTAAGACAGGTGTAAGTAGAGATAATTTACTGGTTTAAAATCCCTCTTATATGTTGTCTTATGTTGGAATAAAATAATCCTTTGCTTTAAAAAAATTGTTTCATTTTTTGGGGAGTTATGAGCTGTACTGAATAGTGACAGATACAGACAATTGATCTGGTTGGGTGTTGTTGAGCCACGTAATTGATAAATGGAATTCCAGAAAAGGTAGAGGCATAAAGCCTGTCTGCAGATGTCCATCATCTGAAATGGGAGAAAGTATAGTTAGCCCTGTAGCTATACAAATACACTGAAGGAGACTTAGAAAGCCTGCAGAATTCACAGCACGAGCACGTAGATCATAATTTCTATAATCTGGAAGCAGATGATAAGCTATTGCTTCATTGAGTACATCTTTTGACATTAGAATTTACATTGCCTGATAAAAAGGACAACACGTTTGGCTTTCCCTTTATAGCTGGGCATCTGCTGTTACACAAATACCAAATCTGTTGTTGTCATCTTAGGTTTCACTGATTCCAGTTTCCTAACGCTGCTGAGGAAGATGCCAGACATTGAACAACTTTATGGTCTTCATCCCAGGTATCTTGAAAGACGCAGAGTTCGTGGCCATGAAGCTTTCAGCATTCCTGGAGTTCTAGAGGCTTTGCAGGCCTGTCCAAATCTGTTGGTGAGTGGTTAGATTCAAAAGAGAGATTCTGTCAACAGCTGAAATAATTCTTGTTAACCAAACAGAAAAAATGTGGTTTACAGGATTTTGCATTCATATTTACTGAGTTTATACTGAAATTTGGCTGTACAACATAGCCTTTAATTGTGACCATATATGCAAGTGAACAGTGCTTACAAGTACTTTTGCAAGTTGCACCAGTGGGAATCACAGGTGATGCTAAGTCCAGCCATGAATTTAAACTGTTTCCTCTTGTTTTTAAAAAGATGTCTCTCTGCAAATATCCAGTAAGATGACACACTGCATTATATTTGGTGTGTTACTGAGAAATTTACATGGCTAGTAGGATATTGTTGCTTAAACTTATTGCTTGCGGTTATTGCTTATGCTTATTGTTGTTTAAGCATTTATTTTACTTCTTTTTTTCTTTTTTTTTTCTTTTTTCTTTTTTCCAGGGTGTTGAGACCTCCCATTTAGAGCTGGTGGAAGCTATCTGGACGTACATGCCACAAGTTCATATTTTAGGGAAGTTTCGTAATCGTAATGGTGCTTTTCCAATCCCTCCTGAGAACAAGCTGAAAATTCCTATAGGAGCTAAAATTCAGACTTTGCACTTAGTAGGTGAGTATTTAATGGTGATGTGTATTGCCTTAATCACAGGTGAATTTAAATTCTTTGTAACTCTGAGAGATTGTCATTATTTTTAAGAGAGGAAACTTGATTTTGTGGAATTTTTTGAGATTTCTGTTGCAATACATATAATAGCAGGAAGGTAAAGTCTTAAAAAACTGTATTCACAAACTGAGGTGAAGGAGTTGTGTTGAAAATGTGTACAGCTTTTATCACATTTCTTGTGACAAAGAAAATGCTTCATTTTTAAAGTCAGAGTACTAATCTGAAGAAATTTATCCTGGAGTTTATATTTTAAAATGCATTTTTAAAAGTGGTTCCTGAATTGAACTTTCATTTTGTTTATGTATTATTAGGAGTGAATGTCCCTGAGATTCCTTGTATCCCAATGCTGAGGCACCTTTATTTGAAGTGGGTGAGACTCACTAAACCGCAGCCTTTTAAAGATTTCCTTTGTATCAGCTTACGCACTTTTGTAATGAGAAATTGTGCAGGTAAGAGGGATTTATCTGTGGTTCTAGCACATAGCAAATCTAATAATTTTGTTAAAGCTGCATAGTTATCAACTGCAAATGGAAATCTGAGAGGAGTTGTTTTATTTAAGGTGTTGTATAGGAATGTATTTTTCTCTGTTATTTGATGCTGTGTAATTCTATTGACATTTTTGAATTATTTAATATGATATGTTTAATTTTCTATGTGAGCAACCTTTTACCAACATTGGTCTGTTCTGTGTAGGACCCACAAATTCTCTGAAGTATGTTCCCCTAGTGACAGGCCTGGCTTCTGCCCGAAATCTGGAGCATCTAGAACTGGTTCGTGTTCCATTTCTTGGAGGACTTATTCAGCATGTGGTAGAAGATAGCTGGAGATCAGGTATGAAACTTCTCTTATACTTTAAATAAACAGATTTAAAAAAAATTATAGATGTATTCGGTTAATTCTCTTGTCACATCAACACTGGTGGAAGTGTAGAAGGCTTAAGGTTGCGTGATGAAATGAAATAATGTTTTTTTGTTAGGTGGTTTTAGGAATTTGCACACTATAGTTCTGGGAGCTTGCAAGAATGCACTTGAAGTGGATCTTGGCTACCTCATCATAACTGCTGCACGAAGGTATGGCTCTTCAGATCTTTCTTCTTCCTCTTTTTTCAAAATAAGTGTCTTAGTAATAACAAATTTCAGGAACGTGAAGAAGCAGAACGACATTGAGAAGTTTAAGGAATGAGTATTCTTTGTATTCTTTGGCTACAATAACTGGAGTTCTTTCTGCATCTGAATCATATTGTGTCTGGAAAGTGCTGTGCTGTTTAGTCTTGCTACTGTGATGTTGCCGTGTGTCATGGTGTCAAGTCTGTGGCACCATGTAACTGCAAAATATTGTCATAAAGATACAAATATTCTCTTCCCATTGGTGAGATATTTTCTTTGTTCTACTGGGGTGCATCTTCTTGAATAGTTCCTGTGACAGCTGTTTGGGAATGCCTGGTAATATGAATAATTCTTGATTGCATTCAGGTTGCATGAAGTGCGGATCCAGCCTTCCTTAACCAAAGATGGTGTTTTTTCTGCTTTGAAGATGGCTGAACTGGAATTTCCACAGTTTGAAACTCTTCATCTAGGATATGTTGATGAGTTTTTACTACAGTGTAAGACATTTTTAATATACATAAATTATTTGATAAATACAAGGATTAAATGAGTTGATGTCAATGTTTAGTCAGTGACTAAGAGTGATTATAAAGAGTTTTAGTTTACCCTTAATGAGGCTGCTGGTCTCATACAACAAAGTGCTTGTTTGTTTTTTCACTTCTTGAATTGCTCATTGAAGTTAGGAAAGTCTCAGCTTTATTCAACTGAAGTGATTGTTTGATTCACTTTGCAATTTGGACTGAAATAGGGAATTAGAAAGTTGTGCTATAAAAGGCAGTTTTCTAAAGTTTACCACTATTTCTACTGTCTTTTCCATAGGTAAAATGACAAATGGGGACTTGGTGAAGTATGGCTTGGCTGATGTGGTTGAAAATCCAGGAATTATTACAGATATTGGTATGAAAGCTGTAAATGAGGTTTTTTCTTGCATCAAGTATCTGGTCATTTACAACTGTCCACATCTACATAACCCAAATAATTGGATCACAGGTATTGCACACTTTCTGAAATTTTAGAAATAGTGTGTGAATAGCTCACATTTTTATGAGCAATTCATGCTAAATCTTAACTTTTAAGAAATAAGATCCTCTTAGTAAGAAGCAAAATAATTAGGTACTAGATGGAAAAAAATAAGTGTTGAAATGTAAATGTGTGAACAATTCGTTGACTACATGCATACTTTCTGTATACAAATGTGAAAGTGCACTGCTAGACCAGAAAGAGTACAGTATTTTTATATATAAAATAGCAATATGATCTACTTTCTATATGTGTATCTTAAGAATGCATATTTTTATTTTGACCTTCTTGAATGCACATCCTTGCAGGTCTTGTGGTGGGAAGATTGTTAAATCTTGTGGCCCTCTGGATTTTATCTATATTTCAGCTGCTAAAAGTACTAGGGAGAGAGTGATAAACAGATTAGGGTTCTTTTCGATATCAGTGCTGATGTGCTATGAATTAGAAATGAAAATACAGATTTATTTTGTGCAGTCATTGAATAATAACCATAAGATAATACAATGACTTGTGCCATTACTCACAGGAACTGTATGATGGATAATGCAATGTAACTAAAACAAACATCCGCAGAATTAACATTTTGCTCTTCTTTACAATTCAAAGATTGGTACGACATGAGAACCCCATGAAGAGTGATTTTGAAACAGATTTTTTTTAATCCTCATACTACTGCTTATTCTGTTTTGTCCTAAGTACGATAGGTGATGCATGGTTTGGTACCAGAATGTTGCTGGTAACACTCAAATGGGGATACCAAAGCTGCCTACTCTAAAAGCTGGAAAGACTATAGTGAAAAATAAATGAGAAAGGAGTTCTTAAGGAAATAGATCTCTTCTCTTCTGCAGATCATTCAAGATGGACCCGATTGGTTGACCTCACATTGGTGCGATGCCATGCAATAAAGCTTGATTCGTTTAGTCAGTTCATTGAGTTATTGCCAAGCTTAGAATTTATTTCTCTAGACCAGATGTTCCGTGAGCCTCCTAAGGTGTGTATTTTGGGGAACTACTTTGCTTTTTATTTTTGCCTGCTCATTTGAAATACAGTGAACTCTAGCAGCTCTGCATGCTTCTAAAAGTTTTAGTAATTAAATTGAATAGCTTGGTAAACAAACTACTTAGGTTTGTAGTTGCTGTAATTGTGGTTTGTTAGGGAGAGTGGTGCTGCTTTTGCAGAAAAAAACGGTGACATCTATGATACCATATGATCATGTGGCCAGAAAACGTGATCCTTGATCATTAGTTCTATCTTGAGGCTATTGTGTTCCAGGAAGACTATATAGTCAGCTCATTGTATTGATGTAAAATCATCTAGTAGCATATGATATATTTCAGTAAATTGAGATTATATTGTTTATAGGGTTTCCTTTCATTAGGATCCTTACAGAGCAAGGAAAGTTTTCTGGATTGCCACACTTAAGGTAGACCTTTGCAGTGTATAGCATAAGGAAATATTAGGAACAATTTGCTAGCTCTTCATATGGATATTGGTCTCTGTATACTGAAAGAATGCTTTTTTTCTTAGCAGTAGGGTACATTACAGAGATAATCTGTCAATATTTTCAAAGCTTTAGAGTTGTTCTTTGCTTTTAGGGCTGTGCTCGTGTGGGCTTAAGTGCAGGCACAGGAATCGGTGTCTCATCTGCCCTGGTCAGCAATCAGAACTCTAACAATGACAATGACAACAACAATAACCACCAAAATAACAACAATCCCAACATCCACCACAACAACCATCAACATCCGAATGACCAAAATGAGGAGAATGAGCTGCGGCAGGATGGGCAAGCTGAAGGGCAGCAGATTGCAGCTGAGGGTAATCTCTGATTTTTGTGAACCTTACTGGGCAGCCAGTATGCTTGTATTGCTACTTACCTAGAGTTGTAGAGAACATACAGTATGTGTTGAAAATTTTTACAGTTCCTGGTGTGTAACTTTAATTTTTTAACCTTTTCTTAGTGCTGTCTGCACGTTGCTGATACCTCTGCTAAAAGCCATCTCTCTGTTGTATCTAGTAGCTGATGTAGGCACATTAAAAATCAATGACTTGAAGCAGTACTGATGTTAGCAGTGTAAAACTTCAGTGTGATACTCATCTGTGGAGGTTTGAGGTGTTTTCTGGGCTTCTCTGATGAGGGCTGGAAGTGTGTCACGGTGTCAGTGTATTTTTAAGCTTTACCAGTGAAGACAGATGTCATTTCAAGGAATGAAGATGTAAATTCTGATTATACTACTCATTGCAATGGTAGAAGACTTGAAGAGTCAAAAAATTGGGAGAAATAAACCCCAAAAACTAAAACTGAAAAAAAAAAAAAAAAAAGACTAGCACTTTAGCTAGAAAATGTAGAACAAGTTGCTCTGGGCTCTTTTAAGTAGAACAGGCCTTTACAGGACTTCAGTGTGCAACCTTGAGACTGTGAAGGAATCAAGGCAATTGTTACTTATTTCTTTGTGACTGACTTACTAGGTGTTGATTGAATTCCTCTTCATGGGTTTTGTTACCTTTATTTCCTTCTTTTAACTGTACCTCAATCTTCTCAGCACTAAATGAGATGGAGGAGGTGGCACCAGAAGAAGGGATGGCTGCTGGACAGGGCCACAACGATGTCCCTGCTCACAGCCAGGCTGTTGTTCCTATGGAGGTTGATGAAGAGCAAGCAGGTAACTATGCTTTTGGTAAGAAACTGCCTTTTGGTATCACCTTCTTAAGGTGTTAAGTACTTCAGTGTAAGTTTGGTTATTGATTTTTTTTTTTCCAGGTGAAATATCTGGTGCATTTGAAATTATGTTGCTAGCACAGCTTACCTCTGTGAAGAAATTTAGTCTAAGTTAAAGTCTGTATTACAATTTCCAATTTTCTTCTGCCTTTGTTATTATGTAACGAATAATATACATTTATACTCAAGGTTGATAATTCGTGCTTCTTTTAATGATGGAGCCACAAAATGAGTGAAGTTGAATGAGGTGGCTAAATTGAACTAAATACATCTTGTAATTTTTTTCAAGGAGTTCTGAAAGTTTTTCAGACTTCTAATTCACTGTGCTCTTATTTTTATTTGAACTGTTGTGGTTCTTCTGTTTTCAGGACCGAGTGGCATTCAACCTGTTGTAAAAGCAGCACCTATTACTGTGCATGATTCAGACAGTGAGGATGAGGAAGAAAATATAGGAACAAGAGCCTGCATAACTAACAACATTGCACAGAATTACTCAGATGGAGAAGAGAAAACCAGAGATCCAGTAGAAACTAAAGAACCTTCAGGTGTGGAACAGCTGGGTGAGGGCTGGATTGTGTTCTGCAAAATTTGTTCTTCTGTCTTTTAGTCTTGTTTACAGCTTTGTAAAAGGCATGCATGTTTGTTTGACTCCTCCTCTTTTCTTCCTTATTATAAGTAAAGAATAGTGATGCAGGGACATCTCTCTGTGAGCTCTGATAATGTAGTTGCTGTACAGGTACAAATCAAAAGTATGGTGCAGCAGTGCTCTGCAGGCAGAAATCTGCCACTCTTTATTTGCAAGTGTGCATAATTTGTCATGTCTTTGAAGCCAAATTTGCAGTTCTTAAGTATTTATGATTCACCTGCCAAGGCACTGCTGCTGATTTAAAAAAAAAAAAAAAAAAAAGTGACAGTTGTAGCCATCTTTTGGTTCATACAGGACCTGTGGAATTGTCCTGGAGGGAGGGGATCATTTACTTTGATAGGAACTTTAGAATTCTCAGGGTTATGTTCAGTACTCTGTGTTCACCTCTTCTCAACAGTGCTCATGATTAATCTGCGTGTGTGTGCGTGTATGTATATACTTAGTATATGTATTATTAAGAGTCAGAGGCTCTTTGTGGTAGTATGGCAACTATAGAGAGATGCAGAAAAGGGCATTCCCTCTCTTGCAGAATTTACAGCTATAATATGCGCAGCTGTGGCAGTAATTCTGAGTCCTGTGTCTGATACTGTGTGACTTGCTCTTTCCAGCAGCACAGATGACTTACTATTTCCTGTAGTTTTTATTCTAAGTGGTTTCATATGTATGCAAGAAAGGAAAAAGTCAAATTATAAGTAGTTGACACTTGAAGTACATGTGATATTAAGACTTGATGAGTTTTTAGCTAAGCAATTAGTATGAAAGTCCTGTATCGTGAAAGACTGAGAAATTTACTGGTCTGATACTGATTTCATTTCTGCAAGACCTTGGAGGATTCAAAGCTGCAATGAAACGAGTATCTTCTTGTGGCCATCATACTCCCTTCACCTGATCTCTCTTGTCATTTTAACATATTTCCATGAGGCTGCATAGGGCTGTAGTTACAATATAGACATCCGTTCCTTTTGAGGAGTTGAAATAACCTGTAGTAGAAAACAAGAAGCGTTTACAGACAATTGGATTGAACTTCTGTAGAGCCAGTAATATTCTGGGGGGCTTAGTTTAGTGTAATTAGCTGAGAGAAGTAAGTTAGTAGACTTTTAGGTTCTCCTTGTGGTTTGTACACTATTCACTGTGCTTCTTTGTTCATCTGTAAACTGAACTAGTACTAGTACTTACCTACACTGTGTTTTGTGCCTAGGAGGGGGGACCTAGGATAGCTGTTGAAAACACAAACTTCTGTCATATCTACATTATTATTTAATTCCTCAGATGTATTCCTTATATTTAAGAAAAGAGAAACCTATAATTAAAAAACTTTTTTTTTTCATATTTTTGTGGTTAGGCCTTTTTAACTAACTGGTTATCTGATTTGTCAAAATATTAACCTTTCTGGTAAATACATATCATATTTACTGACAAGCACACCACTATAAATATAGCTGAAAGACTTCATAGGAACTGAACAACTGCTCAAATTACTGTTAATTCACATAACATCTGAAGGAGTTGTGAATAGCATAATGGTCATGGCAGGATTTCTTGTCCTCTAGGCTACATTCTGTTTTAAGAAGCCTAAAAGAGTAGCTAGCACTCAGTATTTATTTGAACGTGTATTTGGTTGTCTCACTGTTTTCTGATATTTAACTTACAGTGAGTGGTAAAGGCAAGACGCCCTTGCGGAAGAGATGCAGTGCCAGCCAAGTGGGCCAGGCAAAGCAGTTCCATATGGAGGAAAGCAGCTGTGAAAAAGGTTGTCAAGTAACAAGTGAGCAGATTAAAGCTGACATGAAAGCAGCAAGTGACATGCCCGAAAGGAACAAAGGCAAAGATTCTTACCCGAGTTGTGGTAATGCAACAGGATCAACAGGATCATCCAGCTCCTGCAGTGCTATTTCTCCTAGCCCTGACTGTGCACAGACAGCTAGTAGCCACTGTGCTGGCACCAGCCTAACAGCTGCAGATGAATCCAGACAGTGTGTCTGCTCACCTTGTAAAAGTGAAGGTTCCAGTGAGAGAGAGACTGAGGAGACCTCTGTTTGTTCCAGGTGTTCCTGCTACAAGCCACAGGACACACAGCGGAGGACTAGTGGGTGTTGTGATGGGGAATGCCCATCCACCAGTGGTGCCTGCAGGAGTGGACAGAGCAGCACTGGGTCAGATTTTGCACTTAGGACTCTGCCGAACTGTGGGTCTCCTCGAGAGGCAAGTGGTGAGAGGACTAGTGGGGGTGCCTGTGGGCCTGCCAGTGGGGAGGAGAGCATGGGCTCACAGCAGAGAAGCTGTGAGATGCAATATAAAGAAGAATATCCTCGCCGGCCACTGACGAGAGCTAGAAGCAAGCTGTCACATGTCCCTCTGGTGTCAGAGTCAGGTATGGCCTATATACAGTGTTTGTTTCTAAGTAAACTACTGTCCTGCCATGAGAAAGTGTTGAACAAGAGCAACACCCACAGGTAATGCTGAAGTTAAGCATGAAACATACTGAATTATAACTTTAAGTGGTTTTCAGAGGTTCAGAACAACTGACTTCACTGCCTTAGCTAGGTAAAATAACAAGTACCTTTTTAAAGAATGCTACTGATGTTTTTCTCCATGCAAGTATTTCTGTATGTTATCCATACCTACAAAACAGCATTTCATTTACTCATTTGAAAACCAAATGCAACTTCTTTTGGCAGCATCTCTCTTCATGTGAAGGTTGTCATTTATTGAAAGTTAAGACTGCCTCCCCTATTCAAATTCTCCCTTTAAAAGGAAGACGACAGCACAATATGCTCAGATCTCAGAAAGAAGGCAAGAGTTAATAACTGATACTTTATCAAACTAACAAAAGCCAAGATTAGGATTGAGATGTACAAGCTTGTGCACCGGCATGTTGGACTTCATTTCCAAGTGTATGACAATCAAACATGTTGAAAACTGTCTTTTTATTAAATTAGTTTTCTTTTCACATAATATAAAGTATATGAATAAAACAACAACAACAAAGTCCTGAGGGGCTGAAATGAAGTTGGAAACATTGGGAAAGAAGAATAAATGCAAGAGGTGAACTTGCTATTTCTTCTGAATTTATTTGCTTGCCACAATAATAATCCTAGTTTGGCATAGCCGAGTTTGTAATTACCTCATATACCAGCATTCTTTGCTGAGAATAGCTGGCAATAAAAATGAAACTGAGAAATGTAGCATGCTGGTTCCAGGGCTGTATGTGATGGAGGTAGAAAGGATCGATAGCAGATTCATATCTCTGGTAAAATGGAATTATTCAAACATAGTAAGTCCTTACGTCTTTCCAGTTTAACAGTTAACAGTCTTAAAAGTCAGTGTTCCTGACTGTTAACAAAACCTAAATCATGTAGGAAATTGTTCCATGGCTGAACACATCTCAGAAGAAGTGACCTTATTTTTACATTTAACATTTTTCTACCTTGTTCCATTATGACTAAATACTAATCTACATTAATTAATTGAAAGTATTTCATCTCTGCCTTCATAAGTCAGTCAGATCTGAATATTATTGTGCTATAGAGATTGAATTGTTTTTCTATAAATAACCTGGAAATATGCAGTAAAAGTCACTGCTTTTCACTATTTTGGTATAAATGACACTGATTTTCAGATTCTGTAACAAACCTATATTCGATAGTAGAAAGTTTTCTATCTTTTTTTTTTTCTGAGTTGAACATCAAACCCAGTGAAATTTAGAAAGCGTTATGACCAGAAATGACCACTGGCTGAAATATGGTGTGTAATAGTGATTTTTACATCAGTAAAAATGCAAGCCACAACTTTTCCTGTAATAAATCTTTTCATTTTGACATGTGTTAGCTCTCATTCCTGCTGAAGCAAGCTTTTCGTGAGCTTAAAAGTGTTGTGTTGAATCTTCTGTAAGGCCGTGGGCTGTATCTTGAGCAATTCAACACAGAATTGGAGAGCTTTTCCTATGTTGCAGATAGTGAAATGCATCCTGTCTGTAAATACTGTGGGAACTGTTAAAAAGTAACAAACAACAAAAGCAAATCAAGCAACCTTCAACCAAAGCATGGGAGTGATCGTTCATTTTTCATGATCATTTGTTCATAAACTACTTAACATCAGATCTTTCAGCCTCTGGCTCCCCTAAAGGATTAGGTGGAATTCTGCAGCTCATAAGCCCACTGAGTATCACTTGTAATTCATAGCTCTCATGTACTGGAAGTTGATGATGTTACATACGTTAGTAATGATCTCTTTCTGTCAACAGTGATATAGAATTGTTAGTGTTTTCTAATATTCTGCACATTTATCTTGATTATAAATCTTTGTAAACATGTCAGCTGTTTTATGAAGAAAAAAAGGGTGATTCACTTTAGTAAAATAATTGATATTTTTGTTCTGTTAATTATAGAAAATTAATTATAGGGCTTTTTTTTTTTTTCTTCATGTTGGAAATAAGGGTGGTGATCTGTTCTTTTCAAAGCTTTGTATTTTAAGTCAAGAAGGAATTAGATACAATTGATGCATTTTAATAGAGTAAGAAGCAGTTTAGGGCCCTCAGAGTATTTTATACTTGGGCATTGTTTGCAATGTCAGGAAAAACTCAGTGAGAGTTAAAAAGAACCGACTTTCGGGTAGTTTGAGGTTAATTCTACTACTTAAAACAGTAAAGGTAGTTTGTTTCTTGGATTTGTTAAGAGCATTGTTTGCTGCAGAGAACCAAGTGTAACTTAGCAAACCGCCATCTGTTCTTTTCTTGACTTGTTGTCCCTGATTTTGGACCAGTAAGTTAAGCATTCCTGTGTTTTCATCTGTAAACAGCAGCCCGAGTTATTCTACACAAATGATTCAGAGCAACAAATTTGAAAGTCTGTTTCCTAGAATCATAGAATAGCCTGGGTTGAAAAGGACCACAATGCTCATCTAGTTTCAACCCCCTGCTATGTGCAGGGTCACCAACCAGCAGCCCAGGCTGCCCAGAGCCACATCCAGCCTGGCCTTGAGTGCCTCCAGGGATGGGGCATCCACAGCCTCCTTGGGCAGCCTGTTCTAGTGCACCACCACCCTCTGTGTGAAAAACTTCCTCCTGCTGTCTAACCCAAACCTCCCCTGTCTTAGTTTAAAACCATTCCCCCTTGTCTTATCACTATCAACCCATTTAAGCAGTCGTTCCCCCTCCTGTTTATATGCTCCCTTCAATTACTGGAAATGTTTTGGTGCAAAGAAAAGATACGTAGTTCCTTTCAGGACAGACAGGTATTTTGATTTAGCTGTATAAAAAAAAAGTATGTGTTCTTAATGGATATTTTCACCTAGAAAATGCCTCTGTTCTCTTGAGATGTAAACAGAGAAAAACTTGTTCTGGTTCTCTGCTTTCAGAAGTGACCAAACCAAGGCCAAGGCAAACCACAAAGCGGAAAAGGACTGCTGACAAGTCCACAAGCACAAGTGACCCAGTTATTGAGGATGATCATGTTCAAGTAAGATGTTTTTCCTCACTCATTACAAGTTTATCAGCTGGGGGTGCTCACGAACAACAATACAGTAGCATAGACTTGTCTTTTAGGACTACATGTTGTTCTCTGTGGTCCTGTCTGTATATAGGAAAATTCTGTTTTGGGTGCGTGATACTTGGGCTGGCTTGAGAAGAGCAAAGTAAATGCTAAAGCTAAAATTGAAGCTACTCAGATGCTCACAGCTACAGTGCTGCATAAAGTCCTGACTTCCCATACTGTCTGTGATGTGTAAGGGGAAGTTTTCTTCTGTGACATTTTATTTTTGAAATGACAGCATAGGCTGCTGCTGTTAAAAGAAACATGTTGTATGTAATTAACTCTAGAAATACCAGCTCAATTGTAATGTTGCAAGCTGGGAGTTTTCTACTATGTAAATAATTGATAGATGGTAGATTTTCTGATAGAAACTGATTCTGATGAGAATCTTTTTTTTCTTTTTTCTTTTTTTTTTTGATCCTGTGAAGTTTTTCTTCTGTATTTTGTGATGTTGCTAGTCAGCAGGAAGTCTTTTTTTTCTGCTGTTACATGTCTAGTCATCTCAAATGCCTGTGAACCCGTTGTAACATTTTGATTAGTATCCCCTCAGAATCTTTGTGTATCTGGCAGTAGCAGCTGATTTGATTTTACCTGTTATGGTTTTGTTTGTTTGTTTTCACCAGGTACTGACTTTGAAATCCAAAAATCTTGTTGGAATCACTTTGACCAATTGTGGAATAACAGATTTGGTACTGAAAGACTGCCCCAAAATGATGTTCATACATGGTGTGTAGCTAATGTTATGCCTGTCTCCTACGTTTAGGATCATTAGAAGTTTCTGAAGGAAGTAAAGTTAATCCATTGATTTTCTATTTATTAGCTGCTTTGCTGCAAGTCAAACTGATATTTAGAATTATTACTTCTCAATTTGAATGCCCTTTTCCTTACAAACTGTAATAAAGATTAGTATCAGAAGATCAACAGTTGAAATTATATGACAGTTACAAAGCTGGAGATATTTATTGAAGAGAGAGATAACATAACAATTGGAAGCTGATGAAATGATTTTTAAAGCACCTTGTTGCTTCTCTCATTTCTTCCTGCCATCACATATTAGTTAGCTGACATGATGATGTCTTCCTTCTTGACGTGATAAAAATCTGTTTTAAATTATGGCACTTAAGATGTATTAGATTCACATTCCAGCTTGTATGACTAGTCCTGTAGTGCAGCGTTGTGTCATTTGTTGTTTTCTCTAACGTGGGCACTAGCAACGTGTTTTCTTCTGAGATGAAGTATCGTTGTTTAACAGAGAAGGAAATTATTTCTTTGTTTATTCCAGAATACTTCTTAAAACATAAATTAACTTTTAACTAGATTTTGATGACATGAGCACAATTAGTAGAAAGGAAATAGCTTTCTTTTACCTGCAATACTCTGTATTGGATCTGATTTATAAGTTGTTGGATTTCAATTGTGGGGATACACAGAAAGTTTCAGGGGGCTTTTTAAAAAGAAACAAAGGAGGAGGGAAGGGTATTAGATCAAATTTGACATGTCCTTTTATTAAAGTTTGATCAGAACATGGAATAAATTAACAGATGCTGTATTTCTTCAATATATTTAAGGTGCCAGATATCCAAATTACGTCAGTAATTGTTACTTACATTATTTGTTTGCCTTCTTTTGAAACAGTCTGCTTTGAAGATCTCTGAAAAGAGAAAACCCTTTCAGTAGTTTATTTCTTGTTTTCTTTTGATTCTTTTAATAATTTTTTGCTTGTTTATAGCTACAAGGTGCCGGGTATTGAAACACTTAAAAGTAGAAAATGCACCAGTTGTGAATCGTTTTGACTATGCCCAGTGCAAGAAGTTAAACATGGATCAGGTCCTAGATCAGATTCTCAGGATGCCACCAGAAAGAAACCGTATCATTTATCTTCGTCCAATGCAGCAGGTATACAACCAATTTCTCCTTTTTAATCACAAACAGAGCTGAAGTTCTTTGCCTGTATTCTTTCACTTCTCTTGGCTCCATTTGTTTTTCAATTAATAAAATGAATGTGAATATTACAATAACTTGTTCATTAAAACTGTGTCCCATCAAGGCTTTTATTGCAGATTCTGGAACTTGGATGATACTGAATTTTAAGACTTAATGTTAATATCTCCAATAGTCATTGCATTACAAGATATTAAAAAAATCATGATGCATTGAATTAATTCCCAACTGAATAACTAAAGGTAACTTTAAGAACCTAGATGCTACTAACACAGCTTGTAGTTACATATAAGCAGAAGCATGACATAGGTGTAGGTATCTGAAATCTTTTACTGATGTCCTGTTAGCAATTAATGTTTTGAATACTGCTGTAAAGCTAAAAGCTGCATCCTCTTTTGGTACTGAACAATGTTAGAATAAAGTTTTGATACTGGCTGCCATCTTTTTCTCCCTCAGATTGCTCATAGGAGAACTAAGTGCTGACATTAGTGATTTGTTGAGGTCATTTTGACAAGCAAATAGGAGAGCTTGATCTAGAATCCAGACTAATTTTTGACTTGCACTCAAGCTAGAATGTTCCGTGTTACACAGTGGTGCTTCTGGTTTCGTGCAACCTAATGCAAGTTTCTGGGTCAGTTTTCCTGACCAACAAGGGAAGGCTGATTTGGTATCAAAGCCAGCTTTCTCTGAGTCTTAGATCTTAAAGGAGAGTAGTAATACTATTGAAAACAACTGTATCAAAGACAATTCTGAGCAAGTGAATGTAGTTCAGACTGTTACATAGTTTTGTGAGGGATACATATACACTGGAGTAGGAAAAACTCATCAGAAAATACCATATCCCACCAAATTCCTTAAGAATTTGTCACTGGCAAAGCTGTGCTAGGAAAGTTTTATTCATGTATTACATTATGTATGATGTTGAAATTTTATTTAAATTAAGTCCCCCAGAATCTGGGAAATTTTATAGATGTCTGCTCTTGACTCTAAAATCACATTCCTTTGTATCTCTTTGTTACAAGTCTTTATTTGCTTTCTTTCACAGGTCGACACACTGACTCTTGAGCAAAAGATATTTAGTGGCCCCTACCCCTACCATATTTGCATAATTCATGAGTTCAGTAACCCACCTAATGTCCGCAACAAGGTGCGCATTCGGAGCTGGATGGACACGATAGCGAATATTAACCAGTGAGTACTTGTCCTTCAGTAGCTTTATGGAAAATATACTCAGTCCTGATTCAAAGCTACAGTTAGCTGTATACTTGTGGTATTCAGTTGCAACATTAAAAAGCAAACAAAAAACACCCTAGTTTGTTGGCTGGTGAAGTTTGAATTCTACATGGTGTATTGATACAATATCAGTGTTAAGATAGATCTAACGAAAAACTTAGATTAAATAAAACATAAAATGAAAAATACTGTAGAATTCTCTAGTTCTGTTCCATACAGTAGTGACGCAGTTTAACACTGACGGAGTCAGGGTGGTTGAGAGATATTTTCAAATGGGAAACCAAATTTTGTCTTTTGAAAAAGAGAGAAGACTGATTTCCTTCAAGAAATAATATTTCTGGAGAAGATGATGTACAGTCAATTTCACTTTATTACTGAGGAGCAGAAATTCCCAGCAATTCCCAGCAGTTCCCAGCAGCAGGCAATTGTATACAATGGCTTTTGTCCACATACTTTAAATCTGTGTTTCCGTTGTCCAGGTTTGTCACTAAAATGGTTAAAAGAACAAATGTATTTTTGAATGTTTGTTTAGATGCAACTGTGTTGGGTTGTTTTTTGCAGATAGAGGCTATGTGTAAAAGTTACCTTAACTCACTGATTTAAACAAGACATATTCTCCATAGTTACTCAAAAGTGAAGGGACTTCACACTGTCTTTATGTGAAGGTCTTAGAGGAGCATTTCTATGAATTCAGGCTCATTAAAGTAAAAGTTATGCAGTAAGATTTCCCATTTGGTTCTTCTTCCTCCTCCCTTCACATTTCCAAGCAATACTGGCTGTAATCTTTTCATCCATCTCTCTAGAGAGCTTATTAAATATGAGTTCTTCCCTGAAGCAACACGAACTGAAGAAGACCTGAAGAAATACACTAAGTACCCTTGGGGACGAGATATTTACACTCTAGAAGGTATGTGTCTGTAGAGACCTGAAAGCTGATGTTCTTTCTCTTGCTAAGATAAGTAACTTTGATTGCATCACGTTGTAAGAGACATGAATAATCATTCTTGTGAAGGAAGTGGAGGGCCTTTAGCACAGAGTGGAGAAGTTTATGTTGAAAGATGTTTCTTCATTGAGGGTGCTGATGCTACAGGCGTGCTGCTGTCTCCCTTGTATCTTCATTCTGTCTGTCTTCTAGGCATTGTGGATGGTGCACCTTATTCCATGATTACTGACTTCCCATGGTTGAGATCACTGAGGACAGCAGAGCCAAACAGCTATGCCAGATATGACTTTGAGGATGATGAGAGAAGTGAGCAGTCTTTTGTTGGAAATTTCAAAGAATTTTTATTTGTTGTTTGGTCCAAATCTGACAGTGTGTTCCTTTTTTGTTTGTTTGTTTTGTTTTGTTTTCTAATTCTTATGCTACTATTGTAGACTATAAATAACCACTTGTAAAAGTGTGGAGAGCTGGACAAGAAGGGGGACTGACAGTATAGTAGTGCAAGAGTGGATTGAACAGCTTGGAGACTCCTAGTTATGACAAATCAGGAAGGCAGTCTAATGTTTAGCCTGAAAACATGATGAATGTGTCATACCCAGAAGAATTAACTTAACCAATGTTCAGTGGGCAGAGTCAATAATGCAGGCAGTCTCAGCAGAGTAAGTTCTGTACAGTGGTGTTTCAGAGTTTGAAGAGGGAGCAGAACAAAGAAGGGTAATATTTTAGCTGGAGTGGATGCACTTAAATGTACACAAAACTAATGTTGTGATGTGTAGATCTAGTAATTCAAGTTCTCAGGAATTTCCTGGTGTTAGTAGTCAGAGCTCAGCTTCATTCATGCTTCTGGCTTGGTGTTTTGAAATGTAAAGGTAGGATAAAGAAAGTCCAGCAGAGAGAGGAGTGAGATTCACAAAGCACTGAGAGAGATGAGGAAAGAACTTGACTTGAAAATTCTGGAACAGAGAAGATGTGGGTTAGAGTTTAGGATCACAGAATCACAGAATGGTCAGGGTTGGAAGGGACCTCAAGGATCGTGAATCTCTAACCCCCTGCCACATGCAGGGCCACCAACCTCCCCATTTAATGCTAGACCAGGCTGCTCAGGTCCCCATCCAATCTGGCCTTGAACACCTCCAGGGACGGGGCATCCACAACCCCTCTGGGCAGCTGTGCCAGCACCTCACCACTCTCTCTGCAAAGAATTTCCCCCTGGCATCCAACCTAAATCTCCCCTCCCTCAACTTAAAACCATTTCCCCTCATCCTGCAGTTATCTACCCTTTCAAAGAGTTGATTCCCCTCCCTTTTGTAGGCTCCCTTTAGGTACTGAAATGCTGCAGTGAGGTCACCCTGCAGCCTTCTTTTCTCCAGGCTGAACAAGCCCAGCTCCCTCAGCCTGTTTTCATAGGGGAGGTGCTCCAGTCCCCTGATCATCTTTGTGGCCCTCCTCTGGACCCTCTCCAGCAGCTCCCTGTCTTTTTTGTACTATGAGCTCCACACTCGGATGCAGTATTCCAGATGGGGCCTCACAAGAGCAGAGTAGAGGGGAATAATCACCTCCCTGTCCCTGCTGGCCACCCCTCTTTTGATGGAGCCCAGGATACCATTTGCCTTTCAAGCCACAAGGGCACACTGCTGGCTCACGTTCAGTTTTTCATCAGTCAAGACCCCCAGGTCCTTCTCCACAGAGCTGCTCTCAAGGACCGCTCCTTCCAGTCTGTATGGATATCTGGGATTCCTCCGGCCCAAGTGCAAAACTCTGTACTTTGCTGTGTTGAACCTCATCAGGTTCACCAGGGCCCACCTTTCTAGCCTCTCGAGGTCCCTCTGAATGGCATCCCTTCCTTCAACCGTGTTGACTGCACCACTCAGCTTGGTGTCGTCAGCAAACTTGTTGAGGGTGCACTCGATTCCATCACCGATGTCACTGATAAAGATGTTAAAGAGCACCGGTCCCAAGACAGACCCCTGGGGGACACCGCTGGTTACCGGCCTCCACCCCGACATAGAGGCATTGATGACCATCCTCTGTCTGCGGCCTTTCAACCAGTTTCTTATCCACCAAGTGATCCACCCATCAAATCCACATCCCTCCAATTAGGAGAGAAGGATGTGGTGGGAGACCATGTCAAAGGCCTTGCTCAAGTCCAGGTAGATGACATCAGTCGCCTCTCCCCTGTCCACTGATGCCGTCGCTCCATCATAGAAGGCCACCAGATTGGTCAAGCATGACCTTCCTCCGGTGAAGCTGTGCTGGCTGTCTTGGATCACACGCTCACTCCTCATGTGATCGAGCATGTCATCCAGGATGATCTGTTCCGTGATCTTCCCAGGCACAGAGGTGAGACTCGCTGGCCTGTAGTTCCAGGAGTCCTCCTTGCTCCTTTTCTTGTAAATGGGGGGGGTGATGTGACCCTTTCTCCAGTCATCCAGGACCTCACCTGACAGCCACAACTTTTCAAATATGATGGAGGGTGGCTCGGCAACCACCTCAGTCAGCTCCTTCAGAACCCTGGGATGCCCCCCATCTGGCCCCATGGACTTGTACACATTCAGTCTCGTGAGGCAGTCTCAGACCTGCTCTGTCCTCACAGCAGGGGGGGATTTACCAGCCCGGTCCCCACCTAGAGGTTTAGGGATTCAGAGCTCAGGGACGTGAGAAGTACTGGAATCCTGTCCGCCAGTGAAGACTGAGGATAAAGTAAGCCTCTTTCTGTTTAGGAGCTTGTCTTGTAAAATATTACAGGAGACACTTCCTAGGGCTTCAAATAAGAAGCTTGTTTGGTAGCAGGGATAAATACGTTCTTTTACTACTTAACTAGGAAAATCTTGGAATTTCCTTCTTTAGAAGTATTCTTAACTGCCATGGTTTCAGATGTAAGTATCTAGCTCTGTTTCAAAGAGGATAAACCTCAAGTGGATGAGTCATGGCTATACGTTTCTGTAATATTTTTTTAAACTGATTCATAAACTCTATGATTGTAGTTTAGTATGCAGTCTGAAATGTCAAAAAATGATATGTATTGGTTTAAAAGGTGTAGTTAGCATAAATAGGGTGTTAAAGCCATAAAAAAAGGCAGTTGCTTCATTCTTAATTACTCTTGTTTATACAACATTTAAGTGATTGATGAAACAGGGAACCGGAAAGCATGTCAGATAAGTCTTTGGAGGAAAGCTTTGTTATGCTTTCAGGTTCCCTTCACCCACAGGCATAGAGACTTAGTGTATATTAAATGAGGATTAGAGCTATTGAAAAGTTTAAATGAGGGGAGGGGAAGGCAAAGTAAGTCTATGAATTCCATAATAGGAAGGATTACAGTTTTTATTCTTACACTTACCACAGCTACTATTTATGCACCCCGGAGGAAAGGACAGCTGTCTGCAGACATCTGTATGGAAACAATAGGAGAAGAGATCTCTGAACTGCGCCAGATGAAGAAGGGGGTATTCCAGCGAGTGGTGGCTATCTTCATCCATTACTGCGACGTCAACGGCGAGCCAGTCGAGGATGATTACATCTGAGTGGATCCCCTGTCATCTCTTCCTGGGTTCTGGTTGGCTCTGCCCACCATGGAAGCAGGTGGATTCATTCTGAATGCAAAGCGGTTTTTTGAAACACATACTTTGCAGTTGCTCTTACTCTGCTTGGAAAGAGTATGTAGTAAATGTATAATGAAAAGTAAAAATTGTATACTAAGGTTTGTACATAGGTGAAACAAAAGAAAAAACTTCCTAATACTGAGACTTTATTTCATATGTTTATACAATTTAATTTAAATTCCATTTTAATGAAGGCCAATGATTAGGAACAGGGAAGAATATTTGAATTTTTCAGCCCATACAATTCACTGCAGGTTTGGTTTTTTTTTTCTTATAAACAAAATCCCATTTGCTGTGTTCAAAAGAGTATCACAGTCTCTTTTAATCTGTGCCTTTTTCTTGAGCATTTAAGAGTCCAGTCTGAGTAAACCTGTTGAGCACAACTTTTGTGTCTTGTGTGCATTTTTCAAAGGAAGAGAATTATGGTTGTTGCAAAGAAGGCCAAAAGCTGAAGAAAGTAGCAAAACTGGTGATCTGTAGTAGAGTTCTAGAGTTCATGTTTCTAGAGTTCATAAAATAACATTTTGGAGAAAAGATATTTAGTGCTGTGCAAGATAAATTCTATACATTTTGTACTTGTAGATTTCATTTTATTAGTGTATTGACTCTTGTGATATGCAAAATAAGCAGGTCATGTTGGCTTCATTCTCTCACGTAAATCTGTGCATATTAACTAGCTGAAATGGGAATTTTCTTTAAGACAGGCAGGAAAAGGGATACGTAATTATTGCCAGGGCTGCTACTATGAAAACCACGTAAGTCATCTGACTCAGTGAGCTTTTGGGCTGATTCATGCTCACTCATGAATGCAGATTTTCCATACAGTCAGTAAATACTGCTGTGCTTTGCCCCTGAATAGTTGTTTTCATTGTAGCTAGAAAATACCTCTCCTTCCCATGGTATTCAGAGATGTTTTGTGTGTACATCCAGAATTTGCTACAAGTCCTGTATATGGGTGTTGCTCACTGTACACACCACTGAAGTCCTTATGATAGAGATTGGATGGTTTTGGACGTATGTCAGCAGTATCAAGCTGGAACAAACATATATAGGAATCTCAGTTCTTCCCTGCACTGACAAATACTGCTTTTTTGTTGTTTTTTTAGTAATACAGTGTAGCAAAACTCTATACTTAATTTCAAATTAAAATTGATTACTTTTCTGTCCATGAGTAACTCCACCCACACAGCAGTACCATATGAAAATGCACAAGTTAGTATTAAACTAGCTGGCTTGTATGCTATTACTGAAGTTCGTATGGAAGTGGGAGACTTGTTAAAATCCAGCATACTGTGACACAGTATCTATGTGCATACACAGCTACAACTGCACAAATGCACCTTTAGATACTCCATGTGGTCAGCTATGGCCTGATGTATTGCTTATGCTTTTTTCCAAGTTACAAACTTACCAGCCTATCAAAATACAACTGTGGTAAAAGCTGTAAAGCAGATTAGTTCGTGCTATTATAAGACTTTACTCATCGCTGTTGGTGATTTCACTTCTTTGAACACTGGAGTGAATGTGACTAACAAGGATTTCTAGCCCTGTAGGACCGAAGAGGGAAAGCCATTCAGTGGAGCAAAATCAGTACTCTTTTTCTCCGGTTCTGTCCCCCAGCAGAAGTTCTCGAGGTACTAAAAGTACATTAGATAAGAGGAAGAGAATGGTGCATAATGGAAACAATAAGAGAGAGGTGCCTAGCAGTCAATGCTGTTAATATAGTCACTTTAATACAGGATCAGACTTAATGGTTTCATTGTGACAAGTATATTTAACCATAGATAACAGCATAAAATCTGATTGTGACCCTTCCCAGAAGTGTTTTAATTAAACTGAGTCAGTCACGCATGTTTACCATTTTAATACAGCATGTACAGGAAAATGTGCCGCATTTCTGGAGTATTGCACCAGATCTGGTATCTCTAACTTGAGCTTTTTGAGGAAGTATTTATACAAATAGTGTACTTATTTATATTCAGTATTCCTTTGTGTAAGCGGTTGAAACTTTCAGTACTTTTAACCTCTTAAACATGACACCCATTTTGCACAGAGTGGTAACGTAGTGACTGAGTTCATTGTGTCCATGTGAAAGCTGTGGGTGATGGAGGTGGTTGATGTTAAATCTGGGGTGCTGGCAGGGAACCCGCTTTCTTCCTTAAGTTCAGCATCTGAAATCGAGGAAAGGAGCAAAGCAGATGAAATTAACTTTGTTCTTATTTTACTTTTATTAGCAAAAACATGTCTGGAGGTTCTCAGCACCAACTCAAAACGTCATTACTGGTTCATGGGTGGGTAAGGTTAGCATCAGTGGGAGCTGCTGTGTGCGCAGTAATTGCTGTGCTAGTTGTGGGCTGCCATGCACACACACAGCACTGCCCCAGCGCCGGGTGGGAGGGCTGCAGGTTTCCTGGTTTGTTTTCTATGGTGAAGAACAGACAGTTGTGGTCCGGGAGTCTGATTTCTTCCTTGTGGATCCTTGTGTCACCGTGCTGGGGGTACGTGTTAACAGAATGGGTCACGCTGCCATCAGCCCAATGCACTGCTGGGCTGTGTGGGAGTCGCGAGAGTTTTCTTTGCAGGTTGCTTTTGAGTCTGTCAGCTAAAGATGGTTTATTGGAACTGCAGGAGCAAAGGAGCCGGAGTGGCAGTGAGCGTGAGTTTGATGGCCATACCTTTTGTCTGTGTACTAAAATCTCTGAGATTCTTAAATTACACTAAACCCTTTCCCATGAGCAATCAGTGTTAGCATTTGAGCTCGCTGAGGGATCATTTACCCGTCTAACCGAACCGGAGCTGTCTGGGGGGTCGCGCCGCACGGCGACCGAACGGAACCCTGCGCTGCTCCCGGCCGCCAGGGGGCGCTGTGCGCCGAGGCGCTGTGCGCGGCGCGGTGCTGCCGGCCCAGCTGGCGTCCAGCTGTTCGCGCTGCGCTCGGTGCACCAGGCCGTGTCGCCCGCAAGGTTTCAGATGCTTCCGTTTTCTGAACTCCTGGCGTACATTCGTTGGCTGCTCGGGGGAAGCTGAGGTTTAGGATGACGCTGTTCACGGTCAAGAGCAGCTCTCTTGTTATTTCTTTAAGTGATACTTTATTTTTTTTCTTTCTTTCAAGGAATGCGTTTCCTTTCCCTGGCTCTGAGAGCTGTAGGTCCTTCCTGTGGTACAGCATTTCTCCTCTTGAGCCGTGCAGATCAGGGCAGCTGACACTGACCGTGTGTGCCAGTCAGAGCCAGGTCAGCCCCATGCCATCAATTGCTTCCTGCCTTTTTTTGGTGCTGAAGCAGCGGCAGGTCACAAAGGTACCAGGGAGTTTATTTAGACATTCACAAATACGATTTACTGTACTGTGCTAAATACCCTGCATGCCATGGGCTGTTTATTGCATTTTGTCCATTGTGTTTTCTCCTGTCCCGCATGCATCTCCAGATATCTGTGTGCATCTGGAACATTGCCACCAGGCTTACAGAAGCAGATGTAGATATGCAGGGCCTGAGAAATGCTGCTGTGCAGTTTCCTGGTTGTAAGCAGGTTTGTTTGTTTGCACCTGAGCTTCCCCATCTATTTTGTTTCCTCTGGGGGCAATTTGTTATTCAATTTCCATGTCAAACCCTGGAGGCCATAAAAAGGTTTGCACTGTTCTGGCTGCTTGCTAAACTTCCCTCAGGATGCAGCCCAAGTGCCTGTCTGCGTGCAACAGCTTCCCTCTGCACATGGAAGCCCTACGCCCCGCTGTTGGTGTGTGGCAGCAGATTGGGTGATCCTGCTCTGCTCTTCTTTCTCCCACAGAAAGCCCTTCAGCTGGGACTTTCAGCTTTACTGTGCTGATATATGGTGGCTTTGGAGTGAGCAATAAAATCCATTTACAGCACACTTAACAGTGATATTTGCATCTAGATATCAAAGCAAGCTGTTTGTTTCAGTCCAAGGGCGGCTTTACAGACATTAAATCTGATAGCTAATGAAAATGATAAAGGAAACCCTGGTATGATTGCATAATTTCTGTCCCCTTCTTCCTCCATGTGTTCTGCAGTGCATGTGGTTTCAGGGAGAGAATTAAACAGGAAGGATTGTCTCTCCTGGCTAGCTCTGACTGAGCAGTTCTTTGCCAACAGGAGACTTCCTGGGTGGGATATACTGTTAGGTTTATATGCCTGTAGTGCAGTTGAAGTTGTCACAGAGATCTCCTCTTACAGTCAGTGAAGAGAAAAAAATCCCAGGAGATAATTTTGATGGCCAAAGGTAGGTACTGATTAGCTCTCTGCTAATTGCAAAGCAAGACCAAGGTGTCTTTGTGCCACTGCTTACAAGTCCGTGAGCTCTTTCATCCTTCTTTTTCCCACAGCAAGTAGGGGTAGCAGCTCTTCCCAAGAGAGGATGAGGTGACGATATCCAAGTGGTTCACATACCTGAGAAATGTCATCTAAATGGAGTACGTAAAGTACATAGATAAAACAGACTTAGGATAGGAGCCCTGTGGAGAAAGAAACGTGGAGCACTGTGTCTCCAAGATGGGCAGTATGCTGGTCCTTGCTTGTTTCACTAATTTTAGGATAAAGAAACAAAATCAGTTTTGGGTTATGAAAAGTATTCTGAAGGCGTGTTTCTTTTTTGAGGAAAGAATGGAGGTGAGAGTTGTCTCTAGTTGCTAGACTGATGTGTTAGAAACCATCACATGCTCATGCTTCTGTTCATGATTTCTGCTGAGTTGCTAGATCTGGTAATTCAAGATTAATCCTTTGTCGGATGAAAATGGCACGTTTGTATGTACACATGTGCACTGCGTGTGATAACAGCACAGCCAGAGCTCAAGCCAGGGTGAGATAAGCTTTTTCCATTGTAGGCTGTTGTTACAGAGCAAACCCACTAGCTTTGTGCTTGCAGGGAAGAACTTCTGCTTCCTGTGGTATCATGTGTTCAAAGGTGTACCTAGCATTTAGTATGAGAGCGTGAGGTATACATGAATGCACAGATGTGCATTGTTTGTTGTGACAAGAGGTAAGAAGACATTTCAGTGTTAGGATCTACCCAGCCAGAACCATGGATGCTGACTTTGAGTTAGGCAGTCCACCTGTATCACACACTTCTAAGGGAAGATGAGACAGGAAGATGAAACTAGTTAGAAAAGCAACACAAGAAGTACCTAAGGGTTTTTGCAGGTATCCTCTCATAACCTTGCTTCATCCCAGAAGAAAATGTTTGGCTGAGAGCTTTCAATAAATACAACTTGTTCTGAAGTGTTTCATTTAAAGACCCAGAGCAAACCTCAGCTTTCAAGGATAGGCCATTCTGAAGAAGAGCTGCTTAAGAAAAGGAAGGTGCTTGAAGAACACTTTTCATAACACTCATTTACAAGGAAACATCCAACATTGTGACAAAATGGACCATTAAAATATCCGTGCTTCCATGGGACAAATGAATCAAAAGGAAAGGCACAGAAGAGGTCAGTGTACTCCTTCAGCAAATATCTCTCTTCATGGTGAAGCGTTTATATCTTAAACTTTACATATAGTGCTGTGGAGGACGTACAAAGAGCTGTACATTGCAGCTCTGGCACAAAAGGAGGAGTGGCAGGGTCAATCTGCTGCGTGTGCGCATAGTTTTGCTGTGGGGACAAGCTGCCAGATCTGTGGCTGAACACGAGTCTGAAGGCAACAGTGAGCGAGCATAGTGACTTTTTGCCATAAAACACATCAATATTAGTTTGATCTTCGTATCTTTCTTTCAAGCTCCTCTTTCTCAAGGATACTTCTATGCAAAGATTTTTCTAGGCAAAGATCATGGAGTTAGCTTCTGGTTTCACCGCACTCCTCGTTCTGACTCAGTAGTAGCAAGGATGGGAGTGAATAAGTAGAGGTTATCAGCTTAAGCATTCCTGGTCTAGCAAAGGGAGAACAATCTGTCCTGGAAATGGGAAGTGGGTTGTGCTCATGATTGTCTACAGGGAGCCAACCCTGGCAAAGCAGAACTCAGTGTAGGCTCCTGGGGTGGGTGACAAAACTCCTGGCTGCTCTAGGCTTCTGCAGGAGGAGCGCAGATGTCCACAGCTTGAATTTCTGTGTGAAGGTGATTGCTGATACTGATCTTGGGCTGCTCCTTGAAAGCCGTGGGAGTGGTAGCAAGAGAGTAAGGGTTGGATGTAGTAGTTGAGAGCAATTATGGGAAGTGACATGGAATAAACATACCTGTGTTAATCTGTTTGGATCTTCATGCCTGTTTGTGTTAAACTATGTCATCCATAAAGTAACCTCTGAATAGCTGTTTTTCAGTTACTGACAGCGCTGTTATTGAAATAATGCTTTTGACTCTACTTTGTTTTCTGTTTTTTACTGATAGAGAGATGCCTCTGAGTGGGACTGGATTTAGAAATCAGTGATATGCGGATGGCTGTTGATAGGGCTTTCAGAAACTCATCGTAGCAGGAATCTGTTTTGTGGGTGGGATTGAACAGCCAAGGAATATGATAAGAGATTAATTACTGAGACTGTGTGATAGGGATTTAGTTCTGATATCTGAATCATCGTCCAGCTGAAACGCACCCCATGGCAGCTGTAGGTCCTCATTTGGGGCCTCCCAGATCTTCATTTTGAAGAAATCTTCAACCAAGTCATCAAGTATGCTACTTAGTCAGCAAGCAGATCATTTTTTCTCTCATCTCAGAGGACTGAGAAGTCTCCTTTACAGCATCACTGATAGTACAGACCTTGGCACTACCAAGCTTGGTAAGGAGCTTCACCTTGCATTGCAGCCCATTCTGGTGTGGTCCAGATGCTGCACTAAAGCATTTAAGTACAGGTGGTTTTGGTTTTTTTTCTCTTTGTATTTTTTTTTCTTTCTAATTGATTTCAAGGACTTTAGACTATGACAATTAAAAAAAAAAAAAAAAAAAAAGAAAAAAAGCTGTAAGTTGTCAAAACAAATAATGTGTGCCAAAATAATTTTAAGCTTTTCTGCCAAATCTTCTAAATTCACTAAGTAATAAGCATATATTTGACAGGAAGTCCAACAGTGCGGGCAATTTCTGTTCAGCTTAACAGGAAGTGAAAGAATGCAGGTCCATTAACATTTTAATTGGGTAAATTCTAGTTTTATTCTGTGCGAAAGCTGCAACAATAAGGTTGCACCTTGTAAGATGCTGAGTAAATGTGAGATGATTTTGGATTCTGCAAGATTTAAACTGTCCAAAAACTTGAGGGAGCTAAAAGCTTTCATATAAAGGATGGTCAGGCACCTGCTCACAGCCCCAAGCTGATGGAGTTCAAGAAGTGCTTGCATCAGACACAGCGCTGTCAGATATGTGGTGTGGTTTTTAGGTGGTGCTGCATGGAGCCAGGAGTCAGACTTGGTGATCCTTGTGGGTCTCTTCCAACTCTGGTTGTTCCATGCTAAAATTAGAAGGAAAAAACATCAGATGTATTGACTTCTGTCATGCTGATACTCAGAGATGGCTGAGGAAAGTTTAACACAAAGGAAAAGATGGGATCCTAAACAACTGAAGGATTTACAGTTGACAGTTAAGAAATGGAAATGAGCTCCTTGGCTTTAGCATCTACAAAGATGGGTGAAGAAAACTCAGGATGACTCAGAGTCTGCTGGCTGTGGGCTGGCTGATCAAGGAACCATCATTTTATTGGCACTGCTCTGTATTTCGCATCCACACTAGAAGTAAAATGGATGCAATTTGGACCCAGTTGGTTTGTTCCGTTCCTCTCTATTAACTCAGACTGACACCAGTGAATACCTTAAGTACTTTTTGAATCTTCTTCATCTTTGCTGAGCAGAAACATTTTTGAGTGTATTGGATTCTGAAAGCCACAGTCATATTGTCCTTAGGTTGAAGACTATTTGTTAGTTAATACCTAGATTGAGCGGTATTTTGAGATGCTGCACTAAAGCATTTAAGTACAACTGCTACACTACTGATGATTACTCACAGGGCTCTTGATCTCATGTAGAGGGCAGGTAGGAGAGGAGAGGACAGAATAATAAAAGCCATTTTGAAGTGTGCTGGAGTAGAAGGCGAGTTGAGTAGCATTCAGCACTCAGTGCTGACTCATTTTTAAGTTTTCAGGGGTTACCATGTGCATATCCGACATACATTCTCCCTGAAATGTCATTTGCTGTAACAGGAACTTGGAACCAAAGTTTGGAGAAAAGAAGAGATAGAGAGACTCGCTGGAGACAGGGATTCATACTGCTCAAATTTGAATTGACCCTAATGATGGTTTTCATTGCTTGTGTGTGATTTGATCACACTCATTCCACAAGCTAGACCAGCATCACAGTGATACTTGAGCACAGTGGGATGGGGGAGAACTCATGGATTGAGCTAAAAACTAGGACAGAAATAGAAGAAGGGGAAAAGAGTAATAGTTATATTATTGTGTGTGTATGTATACATGTATATATATATAGCCCTTCTCTGGTATGACAGAAGCTGAGAAACTGGAATGTCTGCAAAGCCCTGCTCAGCAGTAACTAGAACATCAGGAAAATGTTGTTTCCCTCCTAAAGCCAAAACATAGCATCATACCAGACACTGCAAAGGAAAAATCAGCTCCCTCCCAGCTGAAACCAGGACAGTGTGTTAGGCCAAGGTGTGGGCTCCTATGGCTGCAAGCAAATTGTCTTTAGTATCGCTGGTTATAATTATTGTAATAATAACCAGTAATAAAATAAGATTATCAATATGACAGTATCTCTGTCAACACACAGTGGCTGCGTGTACCCTGCTGTCTGCTCAGACTTGCAGTGTGTGCACAGACGAGAGCACTGGGAGAGTTCTAGTGTACCAGATTTGTTTTATCCACGTAAGACCTCTGCTAAGTGCACGCTGCATGCACCATCTCCTTGAAGCACAGATTTGTATATTCACGTCTGCAGGGATTTCAACATTCGAACAAGCAGAATATGAAAAACACATCTTGGAGCCAGGCACTGTGTGGATGAGAAGTGAGTAAAGGGCTTCCCACTCATCACTACAAAATACCCCTCTGCACCAGCACCGAGTGTGTGTTCCACAAGAAGCCTTGTCTCAGCTGTGCACAGAGGCAAAGTGCTGTAGTGCAATGCAAATCATCGCCTTCATTTTTAAGTTGCTCTGGTAAATGTTTTCCTTTCTTTCTGTGTTTAGACAGGCATCAGGTCACATACTAGATCTCTAACTACATGAAAATGGTTTTGAGGATTTACTGAGAACATTTTTTAGATTGTTCTGATGAGATTTTCTCTCCTTTTTTTCCAGTTGTTCCCCTCTCCTACTCTAAAACCTGAAAATAAATTCAGTATTGAAAGAACTGTGAAGGATAAATTTGGAAGGGACATCTTCCCATAAGGATTCTTCTCTCTGCACAACGCTTATGAGCATGACCTGCTGGTACACTTGGGCTGCAGCCATAACTCCATACATATAACTACGCAGTGTAGCTGCTGGCTGCCTCGAGCACTGACATTTACGGTGTGTCACCCAGTGTTGCTTCACATCCCTTCAGACAGTCTGGATCATCACCTAATTAAAGTGTATGGCCTCTTCTGCACTCTTCCATGGAGCTGCTGAACACTGCCTCCCGTTGGTGATGTGTGTTGATGTATGTATGCCTCTGAATTTCACTTTGCCAGCAGTCTTTGCTTCTATCCAAGAAAACTGAGCAGTGGGAGCATGAAATGCTGCTGAGCTGGAGTGATGGCTTGCATCATGTTGTGCGTCCTTGCATTGTAAGGCCCTCTTAAAGTCAGATGGTCCACTGCTTTATAGTGTTGGACCAGGTTTACAATCTGCCTCAGAAGGTGACCTCTTCTCTGCTTCCCTCTTCCAGTGCAATAACTGCTTTGGGTTTGCTCGTCTGGGTAAATGGGCTACTGACAAACACCATGCAAAATCTTAGAAATGCTTCCTCTGAAGCCTAGAAAAATAGAGAAATATGGCAATACAGCTGTGTTGACAGAACAGCCTCCTGAAGACTAGTTAGCAAAGGCCCAGCCAGCCAATTTCTTATTAGCTAGCTGTTCTGCTAGCACTTTGTCTCTGGCAAGGAAAAGTGTCATCGGTTGTAGTCCAAGAAAACAGCTACAATAGGCACTGTGCTTAACACTTCTGAGGCTTCCTACATTTGAAAGAATATACAATGTTCCTAGACTATAAATGTGGTAGTGGGACAATTTGCTGGTGAGCGCTACCATCTTTATGTACAAAATACATGGATATTAGAGTGAATTGTGAGATAAGGATGTGAGGATAAGTGAGAAAGAAAGTCCCTTTTCAGTCAAATTCACTGGGAAACTCAAAGAAACAGAGCAGGAGGTGTTGGAGGATTATTATGGCATATTAGGGGATATAGATATTAGGAGTTTGTATTATAACCAATGGTTCATCAGGGTTTTTGAAGCAATGTGGCCTGATTCTCCCTTCCCATTCTAACAGTTTCAGTATATTGCAAGGAAAGCTGAAGGCATTATCTGGTAACATCTTAAGTTTTGAGTGGAAAAAATACAAGGGAGAAGCGTGAGCTGGAGTTTCCTGCAATGCACATCGATCTTTATTTTTAGAAACAGACAATGCATTACAAGGTACTCAGCACAGGCAGAAACACTGAAACCACTAACCAAAATGGTCAAGGGGAAAATGAACTCAGAGGCTGCAAGAGCAGCTACCCTTAGCAGAGGAAGGAAATCAAAAACAGGTTCTTTCCCTGAGACAGCTCCTTTTCCAGAGAAATACTGATGTTACTGATGATGAACAATGCCGTTTACTGTGTTCGCAGAAGCACTGCTGAGATTATTGACTTATTAAGCAGAAGCTGCCAAGTGATTCTTGACAGCTTTGCTGAATCCAACCAGCCATTAGGCAGAGGTGACACTAAATAGTGTTAAGAATTGAATCCTTTTTTTTTTTCAGTTAGATTTGTTGACCATTTTAGTTAGTGAGCTACTGAGCCCATTGGCAGAGCCTTCTGAATGCTGCCCATGAGAAAAACTCAGTGTTGAGAAGTTCATTTTAAATTAAGAATATATTACTAAAGTACATTAAAATACAGGAGAAAACAATGCTTCAGGGACAACCAGGAAAAAAGAACACCCATGCAGCTGGTTCTGTATCACTCAACAATATTTTGATGCCTTTTAATGAGGTCAGATGAACTTTTCTCTAGCATTTCTTTAAGAAGTTTGATATTTGGAGCTAATCCTAGGCAGCCTGTTCTGCAGTCTTGAGAGTCCAGACAGAACCTGTGTGAGCAGTTCCACAGAGGTATAAATTATAGGCCTGAAGCTCTCTTGGACGCATTTCTTCCAAAACCTTCAACGAGATCCTACTTTTTCAACCACCAGTGTTGATTTGGAGTTAACGGTAGAGGTGAATTGACACCAAGTTCCCTTGGTAAAGGAAATCTCTTTAAAAACAGGGGACTGAAGGACCATCCGCAATGATGAGTTGGCACAAACCATCTCTTACCATCTCTATTCAAGCAGCTCGTGTTCTTACCTGTGACCAAAACACCAGTAGTTGGTCTCTTTCTAAGTGTCGGGGATTTCCTACACTCGGATGTGTCTGGCTTCCTCTAATTAGAGCTGTTTCTGCCCACAGTTCTTTTGGATCCTAAAGGAAAATGAAGCTATCACTGACTGGTGTGGAAGAAGCATTTTGAAGAACTCAGACACCAAGGTGAAGAAGTCCATTCTTCTCAGCATGCACAGTTTTCACTTCCTACTGAGCAACAATTTTGATCAAGACAGGATTTGTTTGTTTACAGTAAATATCTGTCACATAGCAACAGAAATATTACTAAATAATATATATAATGTTAAGCTCCTGGGTCTCGAAGCTTTTAATAAACAAAACTCACACATTCCTGATAAAAAAAATAATAAATAATGTCACTATAACTTTTTACATTAAAAATGTCTGTACATGACTACACAATATAACAAAGTACAATTTTATCTTCTAGGTTCAGGGCAGCATCTCTGGGTTAGATCTTCAGCTAAATAGGCATGTAGTCCTGATCCTGCATATTTCCCACTGCAGGAAAACCATTTTTTCCCAAATTGTGATGTCCACAATTTGCCTACCATTTATGTGCAAAAGTGAAAGCGGCTCACAGGGAACACAGCAACACATACATGCAGGAAGCAGCTTAGAACAGAGGTTTTGGCAAACAGCTGTTTGTACAGTGTTATCTTAATGTTCTGAAACTTCTTGCCCCAACTGGAAGAGAACAGAAGGTAACAGAGAAATAAAGATGGGAAAGGTAAGTAGGAGTCTGTCTTCCTAATGGAGATAGGAAAGATTCTTAGATGGTATATTTTTCAGGATGGCACTTAGTGACGTATTACAGACTGACAGTCTCTCGACCAACCTTTCTGCTTGCTGACGGTGCCCAAAGTTTGCTCAGATGAGGGCAGTGCTGGCCAAATGCTGGGTGTGAGGCCTTAGAGCAGCAGAGTGTGGCTGGGCTCAGCAGTGGACTTCAGCAGTGGTCCAGGACCTGCTGTTAGCTGGAGAATGTCTCTGTAGGCCTCTCCAGCTTACCAGGTAATAGACACACCTCCTGAATCCTGCTCCAAGGAACCTGGCCAGGAAGTATGATAAAAGCATTTACAAGAAAAGCTCTGCAGGGTAGGGTAAATCAGCAGCTTGTGCTGATCTTTCCCCATAACAATAGTCAAAAGGCAAGCACTTCTGTTTGGCTAAAGAAAGCGATGCTGTTTCTCTCCTGGCAGCATTCAGCCACTTGTGGGATAAAGCAATTCATCTCATGTGATGCCAGGGCTTCAGAACTCCTTAGGATCAGGATAGCACAGGACAGAGTGGTGGCTCATACAGAGTTAGCATCTGGAAAGGAGTAACATTAGTCCCTGTTCTAGGCAGATTGCGTCTGTGGTGTTCCTTCACAGAAACCTGCTCACACCAAGGCAGGCTCTGGTGCAGTCATATGGCCACGCCATACAATGCTCAGGGACCTTCCTTGGCTCCATGGATCCACACAGCGTGTGGCGGGGCCTTCATGCAGGGTCAGTGCAGGCAGCCCCTGACAATGCAGATGATTTCATCTGCTGTCTGGGAATCCTTTGGGTGTCCTAAAAGGATCCTCCTCCTCCAGCTGGGCTGTTCCTCTTCTGGGACTGTGGCTAGAAACAGGACTCCTGGGATTCTGGGTCATTGTGGATGGGAAGCTTCTGATGTTCCTGATGATGCCCGTTATGTAAAACAGCGTACCTGGGAGTGGGAAAACAAAGCTTTGTTAGTGCTAGATAAAAAGCACAGGCTCATGTACAACAAGCTCCTAAAAAACCCAGAATCATATCCTCTAAATGTTCGTATCAATTGACTTGGAATCATTAAACTGGATGCATCCTTTCACTGAGTGTACTCAGGATTAGGCTCCTAAAGCACAGTGCTTACAATGCTGCTGAGATGTCTGAGGTAGATGATGAGAGAATCCTCCAAATGATGTATCCACCAGTTCCAGTAGATCAGCCATGGGCTCAAGATAAAAGCCATGACATAGAATCCACTGCCTGTCCACATTTGTCCTGGTGAATATTGCTGGAGGAATTTTCCCTCTGACAACATATTAGGTGCTCTTTTTCAACACTGTTAGGTTTGACTGACTTAATACAGATTATTGTACGTGCAGACATATCCATTGGAACACCTTCCCACAGGACTCCATCGCTTTGAACAATGACCATAAAAGTTTCCCAGATCACGTTTGCTCTACCAACAAGATACAGGCTTGATGTAAGAAACAAGGAAAGACAGTTTGCATCTGACACCGAACAGACACTCTGATTAGATGACCATGACACATACAAGCCTTAATGCAAGTTCAATTTCCCATACCAAGTGAGCCACAGCATGTGGAGTGGAGTGGAGTGGTCCAGCAAACCTCAGGGACAGCAAAATCCCTGCTATGAACAGTAATGTAACAAGAACCAGGAGAGCCCTCACTCTGAGAACAAGGCAGGTATATTGGCTCGCTCAGAAGCACAACAGACAGGCACTAAAAGCTGACTTCACAGAGGACAGCCAAAGAACCAAACCTTTTATTTTTTCTTCTGCAGGAATCAGAAAACAGTTGGGCAATTTATCAGGTGATGCCATTTGTTACAAAGCTGATTAAGCTACATTGAGGCGTCCCAGGATTTCTGTTGGCTCACAGGGTTTGCCTGAAGCCTCTGGCAATAGATCAGCACTTCCAGCTGTTTACCCTGTGGGGAAAGAGGAGCAGTAGGAGAGCAGGAAAGAGCATTTACAGGTGGGGTGTGAAGGCTGTGCTGTGGGTGTGCTGGGCATGACTTGGTAGCGGCATGTGATTCCGTACCAAAAACTTGCCCACATCTCCAGGAAACTGTTAAAGGAGTCCTCTGCTGTCAGGATTTTGTGTGAGCAGGGTTACTTACACGTATGGTAGTTTCTCCTGTCACATAAAAGTTAAAGCTGCCTGCCACATGGCACAGTTAGTGTTAGATAAAGGGCAGCTTTGTTACAGCCTTGCCTTGCTTTGTGCCACCACACCTCAACAGATCTGCATTCTGAAAACACCATTATTTCTTCAGGCATCAGAATCGATGGGAAGCAAGTTTTAAAGAGAAAGCACAGCAGCAGCTGAGAATCACTTCTGCCTCACCTGTATGAACACAGCCCATGTGCTCAGCCTGCCCAAAAGCCATGCACTGCAGGGTTGCTCTCTCCAACCAGAAAGCAATGCCTGGACCCTGTGCATGTGGGCTAAATGCTGCCAGATTTGTCAGCTAGATCTGAGTAATGGATATGAAGATATAATCTGTGAGCAACGAGAAAGAGAGATTTAAATGCATTAAGTAAGTTGTCTGCAGCAAATTAGTTGCTCAGCTTTCCTGCCTATAATGAGTTCCTAGATGGGATTTATATACACTGGCATGTAAAGCAACCAGGCTTGATTAAAGGCAGCGTCCCACACTGTCCCTGTGCCTGGCTGCTCCCAGGGCAAGGAGCAGCATCACTATCATGTCCCACTGTGCCACCTGCCAGCTTCGCTCGGATCTGAACACTGCCACCCAGCCACAGACCCCAGGGATCAAAAGGCACTGCTACCCATACAAGGACCCCACAGCAGGCGTTTCACATACTTGCCAAATGGTACTTTAATTGTCATGATGACCAATTTGGAGATAATTGCTTCTGTGTCTCTTGCTGTTTCTGACAGTCCAATGGACTCTTTAATTAACTGCTTGGATTAGCTCTCAGCTCAGCAGTGGAGAGCTGTGTGGTTTTACCCCCAGTAGGCCCATGACCAGAACACAAAGCTCCAGCATTGTTCTGGGAGCACAGCAAGAGCTGGGAAGGACACACCACCAGGATGCCGTGCAGTCTGTGCTCTCTGCAGATCCAGCCCTTGCACCAACTTGCACAATTCCTTATGGAAGTGCAGCCAAAGGTGCTGTTTTTTGGCTTCCCCAGCTGTAATGAAGGAGTTGCCATCCCCACAGAGCCCTCTGGGCTACTGCAGAGCACAGAACTCTGGTAGGTACCAGAGACATAGGAGTAGTGCTGCTCATTAATAAAGAGTGAACTGATGACAAGGGGCAAATGCAGTCCTTCCCAGCTAAAGCTGACTCACTGAGGAGCTAAGGGTCTGCTGCACCTCCTGCACTTTGCCTGCCCATGAACACTGGGCTTCATTTTGCCTCGTCAGCCTCTGCCTCTTTAACCTTGGCCAGGAGAAATAATTTTGCTTCAAAAGCCATAATAATAGCACAGAAAAAATGGCAAAAATGAATGGCCCCAACTGCCCAAGCATGGCAAAGCACTCAGCTGGGCTAAGGCAGATTAATGGGGAAACAGTGCTGTCACAGAGCACTGTAGGTGCACAGCTGTACCCACTCTCTTCTTAGTGATCCTCTCCCAGTGCATCTGCTTACATGATTAATTGCTTCCATTTCTGAGCTGGCAGAAGGTGGTTCCTGCTGTCCTGGTGTTTGATGGGGACTCAGGTGAGCTTTTTGCATTGCTGGGATGGCTGAGGGCTTGGCTGAGGCACAATTGCTACAGGCTCTGGGGATGGTTAGGCACAAACCATAGAGAAAGCTGATGAGCACCAAGTTTCCCTGTATTTGTAAATCTTTTTGGTGACCTGTATATTGTAAATGCAGAATGAATCTTTAAGCTCTTCTGTAAGGTAGGAAGCAGAGGAGCAGAGCTTCAGCTGTCAATTTGTTATAAACTGGAAAGAGCTCACTGGCTTTTTGTTGAGAAGTGAAATAGATCTGTGGGTTATGTGGCACCAAAAGGTCTACTGAATTGGTGCTGGTTTCTCTGAGTTTGTCATTTAAACAAATATAATAAGCAATAATACTGTAAAAGTGACTGGGGAAAATTTTCACATAAAGGCATTGCAGGCTGTTGTTCTTTGGGAAATGTCCTTCATTAGTGTTCTTAACACTTGTGCGTGTGTGTCAGTTGTTTGCATTCCAAATGAAACACTTCCTTTTAAAGCAGGCATTAAATTTCAACATAACAGAAATCACACATAATCCTTATCCAGCCACATCTTCCTGCCAGCAGCGCTGTGGTCCAAATTAAAGCATGAATGTGTTGTACTGAGCGCTGCCCAGCTTCTTCTGAAGATAACCCATTCCCTGTAAAAATGTACAAGCGGAGTTCATTTACAGCTAGGAGGCTGAACAGATCGGAGTGGTCATTTGAGGGAGGTTGAGGTACCATAGAAATGTGTGATTACAGAGACACGGATAGGCCAGAAATACTAAGTTGTGAGCTAAAACCAGAGTGCTGTCGGAAATGCTTTTCCCACTCTCCAGGCATTCTCCCAGGCGCACACTGTGCCAGCCAAGCAGCCCTCTGTGTTGGTTCCCACCAGAACCAGAGTTTCAGAGGGGAGCTGCTTCTCTGAAGCTTTCGCAGTCAGATCTCAGGAAAATGTTTTCTGAACAAGGCAGAAAACATTAATGCTTCTGGTTGCTCTTAGTGAGCACAGCCACCTTTCCCACTGCTCTCCCATTCCTTGGTCCTCCTCTTCTCCATCATAGCCTCCATTAATTCATTGCCTGCAATGAACCACATGGTACATGGGGTACCAGTGCTGCCAATTGCTCTGATGCAGAAGAGCAAAGCTTTCAGCTGTAGGAGAGCTGCAAATGTTTCTGAGCAGACTTCCTACTGAAGCAAATCTGATGGTTGCAGTGGGGTGCCTGGAGGTAACCCAGGCAGGGTGTGTTCACCAGGAGGAGCAAGGGCCAGGAATTAGAACTTGGGTAGCACCAGACCTGGGAAAATAAATGCTCCTCTGAGAAACCTTGATGTTGTGTCCTGCTTTCATCTCTATTCAGACCAGATCCTGAAATCTCAGTGTAAAGGGGGGGGGGGGGGGCAGGAGGGCAGGAAATCTGAGAAACGAAATACTGCAAAAGAGGGATGAAATGTCTGAGGATGCAGTGAGCGCCTTGGAAGGCAGTGTGGTTAGCAAAAAAATGATTTCCAAAGAAGAAAGAAGCACTCCCAGCTCCATAAGGAAACCTCCAGTTAGCTGCAGGTGCACTCAGTGAGTGCTCATTAGGACTAGAGGGAGACAAAGCATCAATAGGCAGGTGTGGGAGATGGTAAACTGTGATAAACTATGAAGACTTAGGTCTTCATTCAGGTCACTTTTAATAGTGGAAACTACCACTTTTGAGCCTTAGGTATTTGGATCACAGTCTGGGCATAGGTGGAAGCTGGCTTTAGCTCCATTGTAGTAGAATAGAGCCTTCAAACTGAATAAAGAATTGGATCTTTTCTTAGAGCTGAGAAAATATGGTTTCCAAATTTTCCCTTTTTTTCTTTGTCACAGCTGAAAATCCCTTTGATGCTTTGCCATTGACAACACAGCACCACTGCTCTAGCTTTATGTGCTATAAGGCGCCCGTCTCTCAAAGCTCCATTTTTTTAAGGTGGACCTATAAAGTGTAAGTAACTCTCTTCAGCATGAAACTGGGATCACAGTTAACAATCACTTGACAGACCAGAGCAGGTTATTTTAATGAACACATCATTCTGAAATAAGCCTTCCACCATCTGTTCAGCTCTGTAATTATAAACGCAAACAATATAATTCATGAATGCACTAAAAACGTACGGGAAAAGGAGAACAGCTTAAGATGAGTGTTTGTTAGTTCTTCCAGACAGTGATGCATCTGCCTACTTGATTCCTGTTTCAGGAACAGGTAGAGAACAGTCTTTTAACTCTATTATGGCAGCCACAAACCCACAGTAAACAGCTGATGGCAGAGGATGGCAATGCAGTTCAGTGCAGCTCATGGCTGGCATCATGATTTGCCATGCCTACGCCAGAAGGACCCAAGGAAGATGGTGCAGGCCGTCCTATGTCTCAATGGATGAGGTGCAAACCTTGAACAGATCTTTCAGAACAGCAGCACTGAATGTGCCTGTGGCATTGGAGTGCCATCCAGGGCTGCAGGAGCTGAGGATAAACAAAGGTGACCGTGCTATTTGCTCCCTGAGAAGATGCTTTCAGCAATTTGGAAAACTGGGAGATCCTGGGAAATAATCAGAAAGTTGGGAAGAGTGAGCATAAAATCCAACAGTGCTCTTTTAATCTGTGACATTTTTCATTTTGAAAAAGGCAAAAAATAGTCTTATCTTTTCTTAAACCTGAAATACACAAAATGTCAGCATGAAATGTGAACAAAATACATTGTTTCACTTCCATTTTCTCTTGGAAAACAAGAATGTGTGTGATCCAAATGAAATGTATTTTCACGAAACACCCAATTTCAGTACAGCTGCGTATTTAATTTTTTGAAAGGTCAGTGGGGAGCTGTCCGCTTGCAATGACCAGGTTTGTAGGCCTCATGAAATAAAAGCTTGCCATCTCCTGGCTGAGTGACTCATGCTTCCAGCCTCTGAATTGAACTTCCACATTTGACCATCAGTAGAAAATACACAGCGAGATAAGAACGACTCCCACGCCCCCTCAACACGATTCTCGTGGTGAGAGGGAGCAGTAAATTACAGCTCATTCTGTCTTCTCATTGCTATGTATCAACACTGCAGAACAACATAAATTGATTCCATATTCAGTGCTGCAAAGCCAGCAATATATCTAATGCTTCCAGGATGAATAGCTCCTGTTGTTTCTCGGTGGGATTTTCATTTCTTCTTGCCCCTAAGATGAGTGTGATACTTGCAGGATTTCCTAACGGCTTATAGTATATCATTTCCTAAGCCTGTTGTGTGTCATCCTGATGCTGTGCCTGTTGTCCTGCAGCCCTAAGGGCAGCCCATCACCAAAGGGGGGTGAGCAAATGCAGTCGCTGCCTGTGTGCCCTATTGCAGCCAGGACCAGGAGAGAAAAATGAAGCCCACACTCTGCAGTGAGCCTGGTAACAGGGGGTTACCCTGCACCATGTGTCCCCTGCTCCAACCCTGGGCAGGGGCTGGTGAAGCCCAGCTGTCTCAAGCAGTATCCATCTATCCCCAAAGAGAACCTAGCCCTGAATTCTTAAGATGCCCAAGCCAAATCCAAAGGCATGGCTGGCCTGCCCTAATCTTACTCATTACCTGGTTTTTAAAAAACAAGGAGGAACAACTATTGGTTGTCCGCTGCTCCTTATGGCTGATGCAGTCCTTCAGGAAAATACAGGTAAAATCCACAAGGATACCAAGAAAAGTTCAATTTTCTGAGTGCGGCTGAATAGTGAAAATCCAGATCTCAGGAAAACATTGGGATTGTTAAATTATTTAGATGGCTCTGACAACAGTGTTTATTTAAAGTCCTTTGTAGTCAAACATAAATACAAATTTATCTCTATCTCTTGACATAGATTTATTTTTTTCCATTCTTGAGAAGTTGTGCTGAATATTTTAATTATCATTAAATCAAATAATGCTGTTCAGACCTCGGGAGCTGGAATTAAGCACTCATCATTCGCTACTAAACTTCAGTTAGAGGTTTTAAGAACAGCTGTCTGCAGCCCACATCATCCAGCCTTTGAGCACATTTTGTAAGGCTTCTGCATGCCTCCTCAGGTTTAAAATTAGCAGACAGTTCTCTAATTAAGCAAAGCCTTTGAGTGAGAAACATACAGCTGGGAAAAAAAAAAAAAGAAAAAAAAAAGCTTTCTATCTGACAAGCCACGGAAAACAAGGGAAGCGTCAATCAATGCATTTGTTCCTCACCTTTCTCTTTCCTCTATTCCATCATTCCTGACGGATGCTCTCCTTAGCTGAGCTACCCGTTCTCTCACTCCTACAGAGCGGCCCGGGCTCCCACCTGCTCCCACCACCCCCATTCCCATGATGTGCACCCAGAGCACCTCAGTCCAACAGGTCCTGGTACTCCCACATTGCGTGTGTTGGCCATACAACCATGGGCACACAGACAGCACTTCATCTTGACATACCGAGAGATGGACAATCACAGAACGGCTTGGGTTGGAAGGGACTTAAAGATCACCCCTCCCCAGCTCCCTGCTGCAATAGGGCTCCCAATAGGAATGTTTCAAAATATTTTCTAGCAAAATACCCTCCCGTTCATTTACTTCTGTGTTTATGGTAGAAGCATTTTTTATTTTTTTTTTGAGGAGGATGTTTAACTTATTTTTGAAGTGTAGGCAAACAGTAAACTGAAATATGATTTTAAAATAAAATGTCAAAACACTTCAGGATCTTGTTTTTTTTCCTTTTTCTCCTGCTGAAAATATTCACTAAATTTGACCCAACCATTTTGTTTTCTTGGAACAGAAACTGTTCATTACATCTTCCCTCCCTATTCTTTTTATGGCCAGGCTCTGTTAATGAATTTGGTCAATGAAAATTTATAGGAGCTCATTTAAGTGACTTCAGCTCCAACAGCTAATCCCAGCACACTGCCCCTCTGCTCTGCCGTTCCATGAATGGAGGAAAAGCATTTGGGTCTCCCTGGTAGATTGCTGAACACAACCCTTCACTTGGCACAGGAAATAGATTGGAAAGAGATTGATTAATGAAGGCAACTAATTGGGAGCCTGGCCTGAGTCAGCCAAGGCATTCCACATAGATCAGCAAAGAAGCAAAGAATCAAATTCAATAAAAAATAGGGCTGAAGGAGCACATTTTTGTATGTCATTATCTCTAGCTATCCTCCGCAGCCTTCTGCATGATGTTGTAAAGTCCCATTTTTGTACAGAATAATAATATCCTCTTTGGAAGACCATTACATTATTGATGGATATCAGAAGTTGAAACCAGGGGGATGACAATGGGTATGCTAATACTAATCTAACAGCTTCTTGTAAGAATGAAGATCTACCACATTCTTCAGAGACCTGTTTGAAACAATTGCTCACAGAAAGTTACTGGGTACTCAGGACAGCCCCAGGCTCAGAGGTGGCTTCGAAAGATTCCTCTTTGGGGCAAGCTAAGCAACTTCTCTGAGCCTCATTTCACCACAGATAGAGACAAGAATACTTCCCTTGTATGCTGCTTCTTTAGATTTCACCTTTCCTCTGGTTATTTTCACCTGCGTTTGTTGTTGGTGGTTTTTTTTTTCAAGATGGGATGAGAGGGAATGGCCTCATGTTGTGCCAGGGGAGGTTCAGCTTTGTTATTAGGAAAGATTTCTTCTCAGGAAGAGTGGTGATGCACTGGCACAGCTGCCCAGGGAGGTGCAGTCACTGTCCCTGGGGGTGTTCCAGAAACGTGGGGACGTGGTACTTGGGGACATGGTTGTTGGCAATATTGGTGGTTGGTGGGCAGTTGGATCCATTGATATTAGAGGTCTTTTCCAACCTCAGTGATTCTATGAAACCAAGAAATAAAGAAGCTGAGAATGAAGTTTCTGTTTCCCATGCAGATGCTGAGCTCGTTGCTGTGCCCCTGTGCTCCCATGGCCTAATTGCCTTTTCTCTTTCATGCACAAGCAGATGCCTGTGCCTTCCAGAGCTGTCAAACATGGCAGCTTTCAAACCACAAAGCTCACTTTCAAAATAATTAGCTTCATTATACTGTTAGCAGCTCTGATCCTGCCAGAGCTGTGCTCCCCATCACTTCCCACATGCACCTCACGCTCCCCTCACTAGGAAGATCCACAGGCTGTGTTTCACCTCTCCTGGGTGTGAGGGCAAGAACCTCCCGCTCACGTCTCTGTCTTTCAGATGTTTGACCTGAATGATGTTTATCAGTTTCCCTATTTTCCATCATAGGACATTCAGCTCAACTTTAAGAGAATGCTCTGGAGAAAAGAAGCAAGAAAATGAGAGGCCACCTGATGCCATGCTGCAGAAGGTGGGCACTTTCCTCCTCACATTAACTGTGTATTTTCCTTTTATTAATGTTAAGCCTGGCACGACATTACATACTGTAATCACCTGTCAATTTTGGCCTACACTTCATTTTTTCACCATCATTAATGCAACATTCATAAGAGGCACAAATGTGATAATTAGAATAGTTGGAAGTGCTCACTTATGTTAAAAATATATATGTAACATCACATTAAGAGCAACTTACAGCTGCCTACAGATGGGAGAGCTTACAATAGTTTTCTGGTTTTTAAGTAAGGTGTTTCAATTACAGAAGTACAAGAAAGGATTTATTAAGAAAATTCAAACAGATTATAATTTTTTTTATAAATGGAGATCTCATAACTGGGAAAATTGGATTTTTCATCAGCTGAAGAGAAACAAGCCATTTGTCTAAGCTGAAAGTGGGGCAGAAGAAACTGGAGCTGTTCCTCGTGGAATGGAAGCATCACCATTTTCAAGTGTACTGCACATCAGCGGCCATGAGCCCAAGCACTGGCCTGCAGCTGGATTTTTTCCTTTACTCTTTAAGCAAATGAGGCCTTTCTTCTGGCTGATGGAGAGAGATGGACACCTTTTAGCAAAAGAGTCATCAGGCTCCTAGCACATGGCATGGTGTCAGAGCTGCAGCTATCTGGGAAATGGGGTTTTTTTTCAGAATTGTTTGAGTGGGAAGGGACCACTAAAGGCCATCTGGTCCAACTGCCCTGCAGTGAGCAGGGACACCCACAGCTCCATCAGTGCTGAGCGCATCCAGCCTGACTTTGCTGGTCTCCAAGGACAGGGCGCCCACCATCTTTCTGGGCAACCTGTGCTAGTGCATCACCACCCCTATTGTAAAAAGATTCTGCCTTATATCCAGTATATATATTATAGTCTACAGTATAAATTATAGTCTAAACCTCTCCTCTTTTAGTTTGAAACCATTTCCCCTTGTTCTGTCACAACAGATGCTGCTAAGGAGTCTGCTCTCTTACAGCCCCTCTAGATACTAAAGGGCAGCTCTCAGTTCTCTCCAGAGCCCTCTATTCTCCATGCTGCACGCACGCCCCATAGCCCCAGCTGTCCCATACCCAGTGCAAATGAGAAACATCCAACGGAAAGGGACAACAGGAGTTTGTCGAAATCCTCCCCTAAAAAAAATCTGTAATCATTTCACACGTCTGTTTTGTGCACGCAAAAGCAGAACCCCGTGTGTGCTAGAACAAGACTTTTTCTAAACAATTACATGTTTTATAACAAAACTCCAGCATATGCGCGTAGCGAATGTCAGTTAGGAGTGGAAGTTCCTGAATAACAAACCATCCCTGACTCCCGCACAGCACCTGGGGCTCACGCATGCTCCCTCCCACTCCTCCACCCAGCTCGGCTCCCAGAGCCCCCGCTGCCTTCCCTGTGCTCCACGGGGCTGCTTCCCACCTGCACCCACGTTCTGTCTGTGCTGCGCATCCCAGAGATCTCTGGCTATCCCAGAAGAGGTGTTTGCAATCCAGCCCTCGCTTAGGGCACCCGATGGTAAGATCTGGAAGGTTGTTTGTTTTTTTTTTCAGTGTTTCTGTTCCTACGATATGCATTAACCAGCACATTCCTGACTTTGGGTTGCTTCTCTCTTACGGATCTCTGGATGTGAATTTGTAAAATTTTACACATCATATCATAAAAAATATTAACATTGCAAATTTTTAGGCTGAGCTCATAACTAGTTTGTTTTTTAAGCGTGTTATTAGGATGAAATGTCATCTCACAGATGGTGACATTGGGAGTGGGTGCTTAATTTGAGTAAAATCTCCATATTCTCCTCCATACTGTCTACGTCTGATGAAAGCACATCTCAGCTTTCCCTCAGCGTGTGTATGGGAACTGCTGAGTCACAGCCTGACCCACTGATTGAGCACCTGGGGAAAGGACCTGGTCAGCCCTGGGAGCGCAGGTGAAGGCAGTTCAGCTGTGTGACTGAAAGGGCTGCAGCCTGGCTGTACCTCTCTTAGACCTCATTGAAGGGCTGACTGTTGCTGGGGAAGGATCTTTGGTTGGAGATCCCTCTCTTGTGGAGATTTTCCCTGTGAGCCTGGATCTTCAGAGATGGGTGAGCACTTTTCCTTTCCCTTTGTAACACCTTTCCATTCATGCTCATCCCTTTGTTATTGCACCTCATGTGTTGTCCTTCCACCACACTGATCTTACTGGTTGGTACAGAGCAGTAAGGGCAGTGCAGAGCTCTGTGCTTCCCATCCCTGTTCTGCCCCTCTTGCACTCCTCACGCTTGCAGGCTTTAATTCCCTGCAATTGCATCCATAGGAAGGTGCTACTTGTTCGTTTGGCTAAAAGCAATACCCAAACAAGGCAGCAGCATGCTCTGCTCGGTGGCTGTGCTGTCACTCCCATTGTTCCTCAGGAAGCATGATGCTGCGTTTGCTCATCCGCCTCCCTTGCCAAGAGCTATGTCACAGCTAGGTTAGATTGTCTTCAGGAGCATGCTGAGGAGCACAGGAGGCACCTTTGACAGCTTCTTCATTTCTGTATGATTCAGAGGTTGCTAAGCCCCCACTTTCTTTTAGCTACATCCCCAAACATCCTGTGATAATAGTCTGCTATCTGGCTTCATCCTTTGTAATCTCAACAGGATTGTTCCTGGACATCTGCTAGTGAGGATGTTGTACAACTGTCGCCTCCAAGCTCACGGCCCCTCTGAACTTCTGTGTGCAAGAAGGGCCCAAGGGAAGCATTGCAGGGAAAGGCATATTTTCTGGAGGTGTGCAGAAGGAAAAATGCTACACTCAGTATGAACGCTTGAATGCACCATATTCAAGAGCTCATCTCTAGGTGTCCTCCAAGTGAGGATGAAAGAACATCACTGCAAACAATTTCAGATGCTTTGGAGAGGATGCGGGAAATCCAGGAATCTGGGGAGTTTCAGAGATTTATTTTCTGGTGGATTTCATAAACAAAAGAGCTCTGGGCAATCCCTTCTGAAATCCTTTTTTACACAAATTCTTTGTGGATTGGAATATAACATTCGGATCTGTATTGATCAATACATTGGTCACGGTCACGGAGGGATGTAACCAGCACAAAGTACCTGGTGACCAGCTGGGAGAGACACATGTAGGAATCACTGGGGAAGTCATAATCCTTCCCCTGCTGACATGATTGAGTTTGCAGCTTTGCTGCAGAAATACAAGAAGGAGAAATTAATCTTCAGGTGAAACTAGTCATTTATTCTGTTTGACATAAAGTGAAATGCTGGCAGAAAATAATCCAGAAATACATTATGAATATTGAGTCTTTGGTCCGATTCAGCCAAGAGTCCCTCAGGTAGATGTGAAGCTCTGGGGTTTGCTGGGTCTGTAGCACATACGTTTTCATTGGCATGACGTTCGCATGTCATAATTATATTTGCAAATGACAGAACCACCACAACAGACTGTGGTACCTAAATGTGAATGCTGTCTGTCAAGACAGATGATAAACATATTTGTCAGTTGTGTTGTGGCAATATTTAAATATCAGACAGATTAGAATAAACTGATTTACTTCAGATGGGACAGAGAAGTCTAGAGTCAAAGCCTTGTTAGTTCTTAATGCTGATAGAAGCGTTCTCTGTAGCAGAAGTAGTCAAGAAAAAAGCATGTAAAAGCCCAAACACAGCTGCCAGGAAAGAACAGTGGGCAACCCAACAAGGTCAGATGCAGAACAACCCCTTGGTCTACAAATGACCCTTCTATCTACATGAGAGTTGCTCATAGTCTACTTAAGAGATTTCTTCAGAGTTTCTTCAGCAGAAGAAATACCAGTTTCTTATTTAAACAAAGAACACTTACAGTGTAAAGTCAAAACCAGACATTATGTCAGCAAAACCCCATGTGTGCTTTTCCTCAGTTTGTGCGGTTTTAGGTCCTTCAGCACGAACCAGAGACCTCCTATTGGGCAGGTCTGTGTGTTAGGGGGTGGGTTCTGCCCATGTTTCACTGAAGGTAATGCTGAGCCGCCCGAGCTCTGCCCTGCTCTGCAGCCTGTAGGTCTGCTGCTGCCCGAGGGCTCACCAAGCCATCACACCCTGCCCATCCATTGCCTTACAGAGCAACCTTCCAATTTACAGTGCAAAAGTAAACAAGTTCCAACTTCTGAATGCTGTGATATCCCCTTCCAGGGTTGCTTCTGGGCCTCTGCATTTTCCGCTTCAGAGGATGTGATGTGTTCTATAAATCCCTGCCTTAGCCTCTGCCTCAGAAAAATAAACGCTGCTCAGATTTACGTTTGTTCCCATTCTTGAGGAAAAACGAAGCAATGATATACGTAGCAAATGGAACAGAAAATTGTATCTTAGCCAGCAGGCTTCCAATGTAACTGACTTTGGTTCAACTGCAGCAAGTGCCTGTTCATCCTCTTAAGAAATCAGTCCAGTTTTGCACATACAGTTCTCTGCTAATCCAAGGTGTAATTTGCCCAATAATCTAGCAAAATATCACACACCTGCATTACATTCTGGTATAATACACAGGGGTTTCCCTTTTTATGTAAACTCATCTCAGTTTCTATAAAAATGTGAATGTGATGTAGCCTGTATAATAGAAATAATAAGAGTTGTGCTGTACTTTGCAGACATTTTCCTTTATAATTTTATTAGCACTCACCCTAAATCCTTAGCTTGCACTTCTGTTGCTTCTTAGAATGGTCTGACAGCACAAACTGTTTTTAAAAGTGAATTATTTATTCTAGAGCAAAGATTGATTTTGCTAGAGCTGGTTTTCACACACTAAGCCCTTTGCTTGTGCTTCTCATCACACATTGTTTATAAGTGAGAGAACCCAAATATTTACTTCTGGGTCTCTAAATTGCAGTACTGTCTTCTATCCAGAACCAAGCTGTCTAAAAATCAATGGCTGAGACCAGGGTTATCTGGGGAGGACAGAGTCAATCCCTCAGCCATTCACAGCAGGGAAACTTAAGATTTTTGTTGGCTCCAGATGGATTGCTGGCATCTGGTATACATCCAGAAAAGTGGTTTAGTTACCAACACTGAAGTTATTTCAGCTGCCTATATTGATGCAGAGTTGTTTTCTCGCTGAGCTTTACAGTTTTGGAGTGAGTGAAAATCGCTAAGTGAGATCTCACAGTGATTAACAGCAGTCTGAAAGCTACAAAGCTTGGTAATATATGGCTGCTCAACTTCTGTGGGAATTCCCAAATTTATCAGGATTTCTGTGTGTTCACAGCCACAAAACCAGAACACTGGCACAGAGGGACATGAGCCACCCGACTCAGGAGGATGTATGGATGAAGGAAGCATCTGTTCTCAAAAAATGAGACTGCCGTGCCTGGGAAATGAAATATGGAAAGAGTCCATCTATTCAGGCAATCTATTATATAGGCATTAGGACTGCAGAATGAAAATATGAGAAAAAAATACAGGGAGGCCCAAGAAATAGCTGCAGATTTCAGCTGGGGCATGGGCATGCCCTGAGCACATGGGCTGCATCGTGGCTGAGGCACAGAAGATATCACAGGCCAAATGGTGATTTCTGGACAAGGATCCCACGGCTCTTTAAAAAAAAAAAAAAATCCTTCACTTGATTTTTCTTTTCTTAATCTGGCCTGTATTAACCAAGCTTCTTTCTTTTGGATTACAGGAGAGCCAACGTAGGCTTTCTCTCTTGAAGTGAGAACTGATGACGCTGATCACTTGAACTGTTTGTACTAACCAGGCTAAAGAAGGCCAATACCAACCAACCATTTCCTGGTTGACGTGCCTGGAGTGCAATGATGCTGTTACAAGATAAACTGTATTGCCATCAAAGGAAAAGATCAGAGAAATTAATAACAGGCTAATTTAGAGGCTGTCTCTTTATCTGCCCTTCAAGCCTCCTGCTGCCAAGGTCTTAACTCCTAGCAGGTAAATAGGCAGGTATGTGTTCAGCCAAACAATGGGTGCACTGCAGGGGTTAACACAACCTTAGTAAATGATTCACTGCCACGGGAAGCTTTCAGCAAAGGGTGGATGTGGCATTGAGGGACATGGCTTAGCGGTATGGTAGTGATGGGTTGACTCTTGGACCTGATAATCTTAGTGTTTTTTTCCAAGCTTAATGAGTCTATGACAGACAAACTTGGTCAGTGAGGCTGCTGTAGCAGAGCTCCTGCTGAGGCACATTTTCCATGTGTGCCTCCATGAATTCAGCAGCTACAGCTGCTTTGCCTTGCCAGCTTGGAAATGCTCAGTTTCATCTTCTCCAGCTGTAAATCATGTTGCTTAATTAATCCTCATTAAATGTTGTGGGCATCTCTCAAGCTCAGTTAACTCTTTATTTAATTACAGTAGCGTAATATATAATGTTCTCTGTTTGATGGGATGCTTTATGCAATGGTTTAATCCAGAAGCTGAAAGAATTAATTAGTTCCTAGAATATGTCTCTAAACGGTGGCTAATTAAGCTGTGAGTTTATCACAAGTGCCTGGACTCATCAGCCATCATCATCTATTGCTGATACTGCACAGAATCAGAAACACATTGCATGGCTCTGTGGTTCTCATATCTCTGTAGGTTCTTCTGAAGCAGAAATCAGGTAAATATTTAACGGAGATATCTGGCTTCCATCAGCCGAAGTCCTGGCCAACACTCAGACAAACTCACAGGCTGCTCTTGTTCCAGAAGTGTCTCCCTGAGAGCTGCCCTGCTGCACCCCAGCTCTGGGATCAGGGTCTGACTCCCACAGCATGGTTTCCATCTGTGCAGCTTTCTGCTGTGCTCTTCTTCCTTTGCTGCACTGGCTGCTCCCTCATCAGCACAACTGGAAGTGAATAGTGGGAACTGCAATGCGGCATGCTAGATGAGTGTTGTCTCCCTGCCCCATACAGACACAGTCAAACACTCCTTGCAGCACATGCTGAAGAAAAGCAGACAGGGCCTGGCTGATCTTCTACTCAAATTTCCATGAATGTTCGACGCTGCTTCTTGAACCGAGCAGGGTGGTTCAGATGCATCAGCAACCCTTCCACACGCAGGACACTCGAGTTTTGCTGCTAGGAGACGGAGCAGTACATGATGATCTTCGGAGACTCAAAAACAAGCGCCGAGAGGGAATTACTCCCAGGCAGCACGCAGCTTTCATTCATACTTCAGGAATCAGCTTCATCCAAATGGGGAGAAAATCCAGCTGGCCCCAAGCCCTCCCAAGCATAGATGCTGTTTTTCCGGTACATATGGCAGTACCATTCAAAGAGCTATGACAATGAGGCTGTTTATAGCTCTGAAAATGGCGCTGCCATCTGCACCACGGCCGTGGCTCTGCTCCCCGGAGGCTCAGCACAGGGCGGTCCCAGCCCTGCTCTTCCACCTGCTCCGTTGTCCCACTCCTGCCTCAGAAGGTGGGTTAAATGAGAGTTGGAGGTGTGGTTTGGGTTGAGAAATCCCTGCCGCCTTGATAGTTATTATTGCTGTTTCTGTCTGGAAGCCAGTTTTTGGCTGGATGTTTCCAGTTCCTCCTTGAGAGCAGTCTTAAAAATTGAAAGATTTGTGCTTTGGAAAATGATACTGACTCTCATTTGTGCTGCTGAGACATCTTCCAAGACAACTGCCGTGTGACTACAACCGTAATTGCCATCAGATATTATTGTCATCACCCTAAGGCATCGTCAAAGTAGGGAGAAAGACAAAAAGAAGCCTTTCCTGCTCCTTGGCACTGATGTCCTGCCTGCAGTATCTGAGGAAGGCCCCACCTGGCCATGATACAGCCCAAGGGGAGCTCATGGGTTGGAGCAGCCTTCTGGGCGCTGTCTCATCCTCCAGGGCAACCAGGTGGGATGTGACAGCTCCAGCCCTGCTCTGGGACATGTCCTACATCACCCCACTGCCCAGGCAGCTTTTGGCCCCCAATTTCCACACACTCACCCTTCCAGAACTCAGAACTTCTCAAAAGGAGGATTCTCCTTTTTGACTACAAGATTTTTTAGGCCATGGATCTGCTTTCTTGAGTATTTCAGGAAACATATGCTGTTAAAGCTTCACACAGAACTGTTTAAGGGACGACAGGGTGAAACTGTGTGTTTTTGTCGCTCTGTATCTGTAGGCAACCATGAATGCTCAGCAATGACTTAGTGAATTTGTTGGAAAACTTCTCCCTTTAACCATCCTGGGGAGCTCCTTTGATGACCCCAAAAAGTGGAGCTTCCTGCTCTAATGAGCTGGTAGTTGTTGTGTTTGGTTTCTTTTGTGTTTGCTGTTGTTTGGTTTGGTTTCAGTTAGATTGGGTTTGGTTGGATTGGGTTGGTTTCATTTGTTTAACAGCAGCATATATGAACCAAAATCTTGCAGTGCAGGTTGAAGGTGCCAGGATGCTCCAGCTCCCTGCTGGATTCACAAAGTGACTCCCTTGGAAAAGGGGCTATGAATCTCTGGAGCACATTCAGCCTTGAAGGCAGACTGGGAGATTTTCAGTAGAAAATCCCATTTTGCTGAATTGTTTTGTTTTGTTTGTTTGTTTCTCATGTGCCACATCAAACTTCTCTGTTTCCTTTCCCCAAGAATGTCATATTTTCAGGATGCCTCATTTCAACCTTTTCAAATCAAGTTAAGTTTGAAATCTTATTTTAAAGTGAATAAATGATGAACTAGATTTCAAATCAAAATTGAATGTTTCAAAATGTTAGAAATGAAAAAGAAAACAATTTGCCATTTTGCATGTCTGCCCCCAGCTAGGATCAGACAGATTGCCTACTTCTGCAAATTAACTGCAGGATAACCTTTAGCCTCAATGCTATCTGTTCTTGAGTGCATGTGAACTTTCTGCCTAATGAACCTCTAATTATCTTTCCCAGGCAAAGTCCTTAACACAAGAAATGGAGCAGCCCATGTTGAACAGGGAGGCACCCTCAAACCACAGCACCAATAATGAATGCCATCACTGCACAGCAGTCAGTCAGGTTTCTCAGTTCATCACAATTCCATATTTTGGCATGGCTAAATTTGCTTCTGAATGAATCATTTGGTTCAGAAACTGCTCTGGCAGAATGCATGCTTTTCTTTGCAGGCTCTAACCAAAGTGGTGGGGACTTCAAAGGCTGTGATAAATAAGGATAGGCTTTATCAATGTGAAATTGTGAAATAGGGCTCTGTGCACCTCACACCAAGGACAGCAGGAGTCTTGTGAAGGAGCCTGCCAAGACATGGGTCAGGGCTGTGGGTGCTGAGCCAGGCAGGGATGTACAGAAGGCAATGGATTCTGCTGATTTGCACATGCGTGAGCTGGCTTATGACAACAGAGTTCTGCTTGCTGTGTTCTTGCTCCTTCTATCTTCCCAAAACGGAGTTACTTTCTCTGTTGGCCTGTCCTCTAGGGAGGTATTTTCGACTTTGACCAGAAAAGCGTGAAAGTCCACCAAACCAGGCTGGGGAGGTTTTGTAACTGTTTTGCACAGATATCACTGACTATAGAACGGAAAATCAAGACTTTCCTCTGTGACTGGCAAAGGCAAGGGAACATGATGGTTAGAAGGAACAAGTTTTGCAGAGATGGATTCTGCACTCTGCTCTGTTTTGGCACAGATCTCAGTAAAGTTATTCCTCACTGGTACTGATACGGAAGAAAAAAAAAAGCAAAAAAAAGCATTTTCTTTTTTTCCTTTGAAAGCTGTCATTTCTCTACAACCTCAGATTGACACTTTGCCCTACGGCCACACTGCAGCTATGTGGGCAGTGGTGAGGCAAGCTATGTGAGTGGTGGATGAGCAAGCGTTGGCCAGTCACAGGTCTTGGCAGCCCCTTGGCAAGCTTGGGCTGTCCCAGGCACAGTTAATTATTTCACTGTAAGGCAGAGGGAGCAGCAGGTAGATTATCTTTCACTTTTGCTTACTCTCTTGAGCTGAGCTTTTTGGAAAAACTGCAGCCAAGATGGAGCACAACTATCTGATGGACTTGAGAAGTGTCTGCTCAGCTGTCTTGGCATGAGCACTCAAATCCCCTTACGTCCCTGAATGCAAGTATCATAGAGTCATTTGAGCTGGAAGCAACCTTTAAAGACCATCTAGTCCAAGTCACCTGCAATGAACAGGGACACCTACAGCATCAGGTGCTCACAGCACTGTCCAGTCCAACCTCAACTCTCCAAGGATGAGGTATCCACCACCCCTCTGGGCAACCGATGCCAGTGCCTCACCACCTTTATTGTAAAGAATATTTCTTTACATCCAATCCAAATATCTTGTACTTGGGCGTAAATCCAGGGCATGGTCTTGCAGGCTCTGGAATACCATGTTTTCTCCTTCTTACCCTTCAAGTTTCAGTGAGGGATAAGAGGATGATGGGAGTTACTAATGTTTGTCTTCTTTTTCATTACTGTGCTCAGCCCTTCCTTTTCAGCATGGGAGCTTCTCTCTGGGTCTGAAGAATATTTCATGGCAGTTTCACTTTAAATTAGCACCTTACATGATTTCTACTAATTGCCAAAGGCATTTTCCCTTGTTCCTGAGGGATTTCTTTTTTCTTTTGACCTTTGAAGGGATGATGCCAGTTCCCCACCAGTGGCTGGGAATTCTGCAGCACTGAAATTCAGAAGCAAGTTGGGTACCAGTGCAGGGAGCAGATTGCAGCCTGATCCTGTGTGTACTGCAGCCTACTCAGGGGACCTGGATGTGGGAAACAGCAGATGGTGGAACCTGAAACTGCTTCCTCCACTTCGAACTCTGTACTCTTAAAGCAACTGTTGGAATCTGCTGTCTCTCTCTCCAATATGTGAGTGTCCTGATAGGGAATAAATAAAATCTTCGAAGGGGCAAAGGAGGGAAATTCCTTGTCTGCCACAAATGTCTTGAGATAACTGTGGGTTTTTTGGTACTGGGAGGTGAAGTGTCCCCAGTGTCTGTTGCCTCACCAGCTCAATGCAGAGAACATGGGCTGACAGCAATCAGTAGCACAGAGGGGTTGTGGCTGTGCGCCACTGAGGGGCCACACACAGTGTGTGCCTCCTGATGGAGGAAGCTGATCACGTATCAGCGCTTGTGACCTGCCATTCCAGTTTCAAGATGAGGAGGTCCTCATCACCTCCAGGGTTTTCTTGGTCCTGAAATGAGCTCTTCTCCTTTTCCTACCTCTGTTTCCAGCAGAAAGCCAATTTCACAGTATTTCCTGTTTAATTTTCAGCTAATTGGAGCTATATTTTGGCCCCCGAGGCATTCGTCTGTGATGGGAATCCAAGAGAAAGCACACACCTCATCTGATGGAAGAGGATACCTATGACTGACTTAAAGGCACTGGTGTCATTAGTCTTTCATAGCTGTTTGAGAAACTCTCATGGGTATATTTAGGCTCTAGAAATTGTTAAATATCCCATGTTTTATGCATGGTTCATGCTTGCTCTAGAGAAGGGCCATAAAGAGCTGTTCTGTCCTCAGTGTGGTACGTGATACACGGTGCTGTGCAATGCCAATGTGAAATTAATAACAGCTCATTACTGCCCTCTGTCTTGACATGTTTTATGTGGTACTTATGTTGGGATCCTCCTGTGACACAGTGAGAACCAGCATCTAAATGCAGCGCTGCTGCTCCACAGCAGCTGGAACCCTCAGTGTTCTGGAGAAACATCCCCATGTGCCTGGGATATCTGCCTCTACACCACAAATCTCAGAGAGCATGGTCATGGCTAGATGGGAACTGATCTACTGTAGAACAGCAGGAGGAGCTTGGAGACAGAGGAACAAACAGTGCAGAGAGAAGGGAAGACAGAGGTAGTAAAAGGAGAAAGGGAAAAAACAGACAGTTAATAGGGAAATGCTCTCTACCTAGCCTGGCATTAAAACACCAAGAATACACCTTTAATAGTGTCAAAGCTACAGCTATGTTCCCAGATCTTCTAGTGAAAGGGAAACCTGTCTTTATGGTAACAGTTCCTGAGTTAGAACTGTATGAGACATCAGGTGAGTTCATTTTCTTCCATATTCCTCACTGGGAATCCTTCAGCATTTTCAGCTCCTTGAGAATATCCTCTTTGATCTACTTTTAGGCGTCCTCAGCAGAGCCCACATTCTGACAGCTCCCTAGCAGTGCTCTAGGGAGAGGTTTGGTTGCAATGTAATGTCTTCCTCCTGCTGATTTCAGGAACAGCACTGGCACTTGCTTTGATGGTCTTCTTTTCTGGAAGCCACCCATATCTCATAATAAGGAGCCTAGAGGGTAGTATTTGGGTCCTTTAATACCCAGCCACGATAACTGACATGTTCACTGCTAGGAAGTTAGATCTATGGAGGAATGTGGATTTGCTGTGGATTCCTGGCTGCTGATCCTCGAGCCAGCTGACAGCTTTAGTAAGTTGGAAATGTTGGTCTGTGTTTTAAGTACAGACGGGGGAGTAATTGTTGAGCTCCTTGATTTTTGTCACACTGCAGTGCAGGAATATGGTAGTTACTATTTAATTTTTAGTGAAGTTATAACTACACCTGGCCATTAGCCAACACCCAGTACTAACTTTAAAAATATACTGCTGTTGGCTGTGAACAAGGTACTACTGGTTTCTCACCACTTCTCTGAAGGAAGAAAGAATTATCAGTGCCTCTTCAAGCACTTAGCTGCTGTAATTCCCGTTCCTAGTCTTCCGTTTTTCCCCTGACTTTCTGATAAAGCACAAAGAGAGAACACTCAGAGAGTTTCTTCAACCTTCTCATAAACAGAAATTGTATTGAATTTGATTGATTTTTTTGTAGTTTTCCCCACTGGAAATATGCTCATAGAGATTTACAGGTAGACCTTGGTCACTGATGTAGACTTGGAAGCCACTGTTCTTTTGATTTGGGCTGACCTAGGGATGAAAGCATCTATCATCTGCCTACAACACAAGGTCTTGCTAAAAGTTCCATCCAAGTTTTTTTATTGCTTTTGAGATGGAGTATTTTGGGTTTCTTAGTGGCTTTTTGGGGGGAGGAAGTGGGAGGAGGAAGAAGGAAGGAGATCTAATCCTTTTTCTTAAGATACAAGTAGAAAGAAAAACCACAAAGCAGCTGATAATTTTCTACAGTTACCTACATTTTCTACAGTACCTACAGTTAATGTTAGAAATGCATGCCTTATTTTCAGTACAAATATTCTAGTTTCAACTTGCAGTCACAGGATCCACTTTTCACTGCACTTTATGCATAAGAATGTTATTTGTAAGCTATGATTAAAGACCAGCTTCTAATAAGATCATTCTTTAATTTCTCACTTAAGCTCACTTAAGCTTAAGGTAAGCTTTCAAATATTTCATTACTTCGTGTGCTTTGCTTTCCCTGAATTTTCTGATTTGTTTTTTCACATTCTTGTTCTGGGCACATCAGAACTCAGTGCAGCATATCCAGAGGTCACTTCATTACTTCTCCTTGATATTCTTCAGGTTCTTCATCTGTGGACATGAGTTGAATCTCCTGCCCTCCAGACCCATGGGTGTGCTTTGTTTCCAGACCACATCCAGCTGCCCATCCTTGGCTGCACACAGCCTTATCTGCTGCAGACCCTTATTTAAAAATGTAAGTATCAGCTATAGCCTTTACTTCTCTGGGAAGTGGCAGATCTAGGCCTCATCCTGCATCAGTTATCAAAACCAAAACCTGCTCAATAAAGCTGTACATTCAGGAACAGGAGTGTGTGGTAGAGACTCTATTTGCCAAACAGAAAAGGATAGAACAAATCAAGAAATACATGTTATTTTGTAGATTCAAGGAAGGTTTCATAGGCTGTAGAAGACTTGGAGGTTTGTGCCAAACACTTGACAGCTCTCCTGGATAACAAGGAAAAGAATTAGAAAAGGATCAACTGTGAGAAGGAAAAGACTTGCACGAGCAGTCTGCCTGGCTTATTTTTTGCATTTACTTGCTTCTTTTTTTTAACACCTTTAATAACAGCCTTTTCCTTTGAGCCCAACAATATGCTTAAACTTCTGCATCTGTTCATCAAGTATTTTGAGAGCATCATACCACCTTCTTATACTCAGTTACATGATGTTGAGATCAGGATTTTATTCTCCTCCTGCTGACTTAAAATACAGGTTGGAGGGAAGGCTTCACAGTACAGCTGCGTGATGCACTTGATCACAGAGGTGGGGCATCCACAGAGCCCTGCCTTGGATGTTTTGGTACCTTGGCTTCCCCTGTGGAGGAACTTGTCTTTCTCTGCTGATTTCCCATGGCAAAAGGAACCCAACTTAAATGCCCACTCCTTTGTAGCACCCCATGTTCTTTGCTCCCCCACGGACTGCCCCAGCTGAGTGGGTCTGTGAGGGATGCTGAGGGTGCATCTCCCAGTGGGGAGGAGGCTGTAATGCTCCTGCTGGACAGAACTGAACAAATGCCCCTATCTTCTGTTCTGACACTGTGTTTTCAGTGATGTGAAGCTGAATTCTTTGAAGATCTCTTTGCTAACACTTCTTGATGTGCCACTCATAGCTGCTTTGTTGCCTACAAAGTAGTCGTTTAGTGCTTTTCTTGTCTCAATGTTGTATTCAAGTGTTATAGAGTGCTTTCATTGCTAATAAATAGTAACTGTGGAGCTATAATATCTTTTCAAAAGCACCACAGGGCATGAATCTCACTGAATAAATTATATCTGCCTTTAATACTTTAACATAAACAGTTACTGTTTCTGCACACTACCAGACAGCTTACAGATCAATCAGTGCTGAGATTCTTCACACATATCATTAGTATAAGACACTACCAGTTTCTTGATTTTTCATTAAATCTCTGGTACAAATAACCACATCTGCCTGTACTCCATTTCTGGTAGCAAGGCGGTATCCTTCCATTCCTTCCAAACTGAAAACACGTACGGTGTTTGCTTTGCTTCCTCCTTCAAAAAGAGCATATTCCTGTCATTTGTGCACTTGAACAGCTGCTGTGTGTCTTTCCAGAGGTGGAAAAAACGCTGCTAAGACCCAAACCCTTGGGACAGTTCGAGGCCAATGGGATTTTTGTCCTTTGCTGACATTTTGAGAGAAGTGAGGTTTACAGAACACCCTAATACTTCTGTAAGGATGTCCCACCACATGGTGTGACGTCACATCTAGGCAAAGCACAGAAATGCCTCCTGCCAGGCCCAGCGGCAGCCCCCAGCACCACCTGGGGAAGGGGTGAGCTCTGCACATATCAAAGCTGCACCACTCGCACCTGGGCTGTACAGCTGCTGCTGCTCACCCACTATCCCTGCTCTATAAGAATTCAAGTTTGCAGAAGACACAGTAATTACTGGAGGAGTTTCTTCCAGCTGCTCGAAGATTACAGTCTGTCTTGCCTCCTTCTGCCATTTCACAGTGCAAATAATTACCCTGGTCATGGGATGTGCTAGTAATGTTCTGTGTGTTTCAGTGATTTCTTCGGGAGTTCAGAGTATTTGATTTTGAAAGAAGAATAAAGGTTAAACCCAAATATGAATTGAGCAAATGGGATAGTTAGCTTTCTTTGTACTAACTACTTATGTAGACTTGTAGTAGTAGATGCCAAGAATTCAAACTACGAGAATGAGATACATTTTTGATAAGTGAGTTAGCTGGAAAAAAAATAAAGAGATTTAAATGGAGGGAAGAATTTAAAAAGCGCCTAACAATGAAATCACTAATATTCTTGGAACTCTGATATGTTTCAGCCAAGGGATGGATACCCTTCTGATTACACTTTCTGCAAAATGGAAAGGCTTGTAGTGAAATCTGACTTCAGATTCTAGAATTTCAGAAGGCTTGACATTCATGGTAAGAAAATTTATCCAGGTTTATCCCTGCAGAGTAAGAACAAGGCCTCAGATATTGAAGAGCTCATACATTGCAAAGGAGAGGACTACAGCTCACCAGTAAGAGAAAGGCAATGTGCGGTTTAATGAGCTCTTTAGGCAAGAAAAATGCCAGTTAATCAGGACTAAATGGACTAAATGAAGACATAGGTTCAAAGGGAGAATCACTTTTCAAAGAAAGCTCTCTAGAAAAATTTCCCATTAATAGCATAATGAACAATGGAGGCATCATAAGCCAGGCATAAATCACATTAATAAAGATGCAGTCATAAAGCACAGCAAAACAGGAAGAACAAAGATGAGTTATAAAACCACATTCTAAATGTAGCTACCTGAATTTTAAAAATCTTACGGATGATAATAGATGATAGTGATGCCAAGGTATCCTGCATTCGCCAAAGAGCAAAGTAATTCAGAAGGAAGGACTGGAAATCATCAGCTAATGCAGCATTAGACTTACCAAGCTGTGTGTAACATTGGTGTTTGCAAGACTCTGTACGCTCCCAAAAGCATACAGAGAAAAAATACTGCATTTTTATTGGTGACTAAAACAAAACAAAGGCACGTCTGCATCAATTCACAGGTCAGGTCATCTGTTCAAGATGCAAATGCACACTGAACAGCAGATGTTAGCAGCAAGAATAATCTCTGCCATGCCTAATAAATAAAAACGAAAGACTTGAAATGGCCAATGTACTGTTCTGAAAGTGCAGTTAAGGATGGAAAGATGCTCACAGCTGGCTAAGAGCTGAAATCACAGGTGGGTGAATACAACAGACAGGCTCACAGCAGGTGGAACTGCTGCCTGTACCCGGTAAGCGCTGGGACCAGACAGGCTGGGTCTGGTGACTGCCCTGCAATCATAAATGTAGGCAGTAGCTAATGCTCATAAATGAGGCAAAATGGCAACAAGCAATCAAATCGCAGCAGGCATGGTGAGAGTCACTGGGATACCAAATTGGTGGCCAAAATGTCTGTGAGCAGCAGGGCTTGTCCCTGCCACACATGCATGAAGGTCTTACAAGTGGCATTAGCTGCAGTGGGCAAATCTAGATGGGTAGGCAACCTGGGAGACCTATGCTTTGCAGGAGACCTTGTGCTATGGGTGCATCCTTTTGCTGTATCTGCCTTCCGCCAAAATTTACAAACCAAAGATAATGGTCAGAAAAATTGGAAAAGCTCACTAAGGTTCGCAGCCAAAAGTGAAAACAATGCTCAAAGCCAAGATGTTAAACAGCAGTGCCATTCAGAGAAAGCAAAGTATGTTTTACAAGTGATAATGAGATGTGCTTATAACACTCTCCGTGTCCATAAGGTCTCTGCCCTCTGGTTACTGTTCACTGCGCCAACATTTATCTTTTGCTAGGGGGGGAAGCCTGAGGGATGGATCCTGAAATATTCCCCCGTCCATCCTTATGGCATTCAGGTAAATGAACAGCCTTTTCACAAAGCTTGGAAAGCTTTCTGTACACTGATCAGAAAGGAAGAGGGTTACTTAAAATTGAAGGAAAAAAATAATTAAATAAGTTAACCTAATATTAAGATGCTCTTAAGCAATTAGCCCTGAATTTTAGAGATAACTGCTGCTACAATGAATAATAGAATCTAATAATAATTACTTGGATTTATATAGCATTTCTAACCCTACGGCATGCAGAGCTCTTTGTATAAGAACATCTCGGCTGACAAAATGTGGAGAGGTGGGAAACAGTTGGTCCACAGCACTCAGCAGATCTGTGCAGAGGTCTCAGCTGGGAGATATGCAGAAGGGAAGTAGGTGGACAGTGAATTGCTATCCAAAAGAGAGTTTGCTCAGATACCAAAATTAGTTGTACACCTTCCTTGAGCTCCTCTTGTGGTCAAGGGGCCCCGTGCAACAGGCAGCAGGCTGCTCACTGCATCTGGAGCAGAACCCTGCACACAGCTCTGTCCATCTCATCACACCCTCCCAGCACCCACTGCTCTCTTGGAGAAGTTATGTTCCCAACACAGGATGCAGCGCTGTTGGGGTCAGCAAAACGTCGCTGCATGAGTGAGAATTCATTTCTCAGCAGCAGCTTTCTACTTTAGGTGTATAAACCTGAACAGATCCCCAGCATCGTGCTGCCGATTCAGGAAGCAGGGCTGGGATTAAATTAGGCAGTCCTATAATTGTGTTTCCTGTCGGCAAGGGCTGAGCTGAAATCAGATTAGAGCTTCTCCCAACAGATCTTGCTCTGTTTCTTCAATGAGACCTCCAAACCAATTTAAGCAACCATTCAAATGGCCTCATGCAGAAAGGAACTGCTTGCTTTACTCCCAGGAGACCTGCAAGGATGGAAGATGCGGAAATCCAGCCCATCTTTATAAAGCATGTAGACGGTAGACACCAGGCAAACAGTCCCACATCCCTCCTGCCATGCACTCCCATGCTGATTCCTTGTGCTGTAGAGAGGAAAGGAAACTTGGAAGAAAGCTGTGGAGGCCGGAGCAGAGAGATGTGGCTGGGATGAGGCCCTGGGGACAGCCCTGACACCACACCCCCTGGGAAATGGCATTCCTGCTCCAGGCCAACAGCCAGAACTGGGTCTGCACTGTCTGTTACACATACTGGCTTTGCAAAGCAGAGAGAAATAAGAAACAGTCATGCATGAGAAAGTCCAGAGAGGTTTAATTGGAAAAGACAACAAGTAATGTAAGTGACTTAAAGTTTCCATTTGAATAAGAGAGACAGTGAAGTGAAACCCAGCAGTAATTGCACAGAGAGGAGACGTTGACCCGCAGCACTTCTGGCCATCCCCATGGCTTCTTTCCCCTGCTGGCTTTTCACACCATTTTTCACCCTTCCCTCCAGCACCGTCCTCCGACAGCACTGCAGGGGCTGCTCACAGATGGGTTGCTGCAAACTTCTGTAAACCAAATTACTTTCCATTTTCATAGGCGATAAACAGAATAAGCAATGCTTTACGGAGCAGCGGGGCTGAGCCAGTGAAGTTCTGCTGGTAATGAGCAGAAAGAGTGAGCAGGTCAGGAGCAGCCCAGCCCCCCAAGCAGCCCAGGGAGCACAAATTCTCACGGCTTCCTGTAGAAAGGGCTCTCCCAGGGATCCCCACGTTCTGTGTGGGTCACACCACCACCGGGTGCTGCTGAGCCAGGAGTCAGCCGCTCCTCAGGGGGGCACAGATCGGGCAACAAATTACAGACATAAATTTCAGACCAGAAAGTAAGCAGTAATGGGGATTCTACCCCACCAGGGTAGCAACAGGCTTCGTTACTCAAAGCACAAGCCATGCAATTAAAAACTGACAAAAATTAGTTGATCATTCGGTCACTTCCAAGCTTCAAGGTGCCCTTCAACCCCTCAGTCTCCCTACCAGCAACAAACCAATGCAGAACAGAACTTCTGATCCTGAGTCTTGTATTAGGCCAAATAACAAAAGGGGTTTTATCATAGCTCTGATCTTTTTCCAATATACAGACATATTGAAAGAGATTACCTTACTGAAATTGAAGGAAACTGTGGTATTTTAAAACCTTAATCCCCTTTCTCCTCTGTAGGAAATAAGATAAATTTCTTGATTTCATTCTGTACAATTACAAGAAGCTTTTCTTTTATCACAAGTCCTCCTTTTTCTCTGGCGAGGTATTTTTGGAGCTGTGCACCAGGCTTCAGCCCTCTATGTGTGTACTTATGGGCAAGACAGGTAAGTTTTGACTGAAGGAAGGCCTTACCAACACAGTCATCAGCGTACTCAAGAAGCATCCCAGCAGGAGCTGGTCTGTACTTGTATGGGCAGTGGGATGGGCTGGTGGGGGCTGGCAGGAGCTGGTGGGGCTGCTGAGTTGTCAGGGAGGACCAAAGGCTGGGTGACGGGCTCACACACTGCCCACAGAAGGCAGAAGGAGCTGGTGCAGGGATCTGAGGTTGTCCCACACCTTCCCCACTGCTTTCATCCTTTTACATCTTTTTCAATTGTCAAGAAAGATCCAAGCACTATTCTGCTTTTAAATTTAGCACAGATCCCTAGGAAAGAAAAAGCAGGGAAGAGGTGGGAGGAAGAACCTTTCCCCACACTTGAAAGATGACAGCTGAGGGAGAAGAAATTAGTGTCTCGACATCCTACCCTGGGGATAGCCCAACTTCAATAAAAGCCTATCACATTTACAAATAAAAAGAAAGGCTTCAGCAATAACTTTAGAAAACACCCACAGTAAAATAATAAGTCAGCCCCCACACAAGCTGGAGGTGCACTGCATGCTGCAATGCTGGTGGCTGCTGTGCTGCAGCAACTGCCACCACACAGCCCAAACACTGGGCTGAGCAAGGCAGGGATGCTGCCCTGACACCACTGCACTCCCACTGCTGTTCCCAGCTGTAATATTCTGCTGCACACCAGGTGTCTGCCTTCAATTAGCGGTGCAAATCACACTCCTCACTTTCCAGGCCATGCTGGAGGTCTCCTCCTCTTGCAGCTCTTGGCCTTTGTGCTCCTTCTCCTCATGTCCGGATTCCAGGCTGTGCTGCAGAAGCACCAGGTGCACATCAGCTGCCTGGAAGAGCTTGGTGTGCCATTGGCCACAAGATGCCCTGTGCACACCCAGATGTGTCAAAGTCAGGAGAAACAGAAATCCGTGCAGCTCACTTCAAAAGAGGAAGAGGAGAAGGAAGGAGAAGATGACGTCTATTTTTGGCTTGTAGGCCCTTTGATGCTGCACAGAGCAAAACACAACAATTCCTCCACATTTGCAACTCTCTTATTGTTACGGTGTGAACTTTTGCTGCTGTTGAACAGCCAAATTCCCAGATCCCCGTGTTCTCTGCATAACAGCTTGCATAATCTCACCCTGCATTTCCTGGGTCAGCCCGTCTCTCCTGTTTGAGCTATCACATACCTCCAGGTATTTATAGCTCTCCTTGTCTTGCTTGTGAGCCTTCACATTGCCAGTCAGTGTTTGTGAGTGCTGTGACTGTAGGGAAGATTGCTGCCAAGTTGTAAAATCGTGCCAAGGAAGTTGGAACATAAGTTTGATTGCAAATATTGGCAAAGCTTCATGAAAAACTACAAGAAAGCTCCTCGAAATTACAGAACTCTTTTATCCGTTACTGAGTCTAATGATCTCATATATTTTTATAGAATACCTTTTTGGAATTGCAGCTAACAAAATTCATGTGAAAACCAGATTCTCTCCTGGCAAATATTAATGCTATCAACAAAGAATAAGATCTAGTGAATGCCATACTCTTAATTCCCCTGGTCTGAGTCTTCCCTGGTAGAAAATTGTCCCCTTCCCATACTACCTTTAACTACTTTGCCCAGCCTGGATTTAAATGGCAGAAGGAGATGATATGTCAGTATATTTTGCACACACTGACTATCAGATAGCTGCCCTGAAAAATAAATGGGGAAATAAGAGTAAAGATAGAAATAAAGAAACGTATTTGCAGGCCATGGGGAGGCTATTGGGGACTACCAAGAGCCTTTGGGCTGCTTCTGGTCTCTACAACGATCAGAGTTAAGGGCAAGTTGGGGCTTTGTGGGATCCCAGCTGCTGACACAATCATATCATACAGTGATATGACTTTTGCATATTCATCAAGCTTCAACTTGCTAAGTCAGCCATTTTCTCCCACTAGTCTTAGGGAGAGCTTGTTTCAAAACATCAGCGCCATGATGGCCAGAAGCTTTTTTCTGATTCCATTCTTGAATTTATTCCTGGCCACTTTCTATCTTTTTTTTTTTTTTTCTTTTTCTTTTTCTTGTGCTAGCATTACTCCTTAATTCAAATGCTTCTCCCTTTCCAGTCTTTGGTGGCATTGCCTAGTGGGATCAGCTCAGGGCTTGTGTTAAAATGAACTGAATGTTCTTGAGGTCTTGGTCTTGGTCACCCCTAGGATTTCATTAAAATGGATTTCATTTTAATGGATTTCATTAAAAATGCTTTGACTGGTATAGTACCTCACATCTTGGGATGGAGTTCCTCTCCTTGCCATGGCTCAGTTCTGAGCAGAAAGACCCTGGGCACCCCTGTGATACTTTCCTTCAGTACTTGGACTATGTGGGTTATACTTCTGGCCATGCCTGATGCTGTACTTACAGACATATGGTCCTGGTGAAAAGGTCTGCCTAACATCACCCATAGATGTCAGCACAGCTTATCCAGGAGCCTGCAGCTGACAAAAAACTGCATTTTAAAGAGAAGTCCACCAACAGATTTCTGTCTATTAGATGAAAAAGTCCATTCATTTCTCCCGTGCCTCTTGTTGAGCACAGGAGCATCCCTAAGGACAGAACTCCTGACACAGAGGTTCCTATCTGGTCCTACAGCCACTGCAGAGCGGAGCACTGTGATCTGCCTGCATACAAACATAACGTTTGCATCAATTTGCTAAGGTGAAGCAAAATAAAACCCTGTCAACGAGGACAAAACTCAAAATCCCAGTCTGGATACATGCAGACACTAGCTGTACCCAGTCTGTATTTCATCAGATTCTCTCGAAACAAAAACCTTCACATCTTCCCTCTAAACTCCTGTCTAAAATAGGAATTACATGGAAGCAAAACTGCAGAGGATGGAGATGTCAGGGGAATGTTTCAATCCTATGCTCAGAAAAATTCTAAAAAGAATTTAGTGGGAATGTTCTTTGTTTACTTTGTAAACATGAATTTCTTGTCTATTGGCTCCCAATACTAAGTGACAGCTGGAGAAATTACAGCTGGTGTCCTAAGGCTCCATAGCCTGCATTTGCTCGCCAGCACAGCAAAAAGTCTGCTGGTGTCAGTGTGCCTCCAAAATGATCTATGGCAATCTATCATGGAACTGCAAACAATGAAGCAATGAAGGAAACAACAGAACGAATCCAAATGATCCATCTTGTGGCTAATGACCTTCTAGTGAAGATGATGCAGTATGTCAGAACTCTGACCCATACTGCTAGACCATTAAAATTCCCAGGCAGTTCCTGCCAGGAAGAATTTCTGGCCAAAATGGTCTGATTATGGTTTCACCAAGGGCATGCCTGAGCAACTAGTGGCCTTCTGTGATGGAGTGACAGCATCGATGGACAAAGGAAAGGCAACTGATGTCATGTACCCGGACTTGTTCATGGCTTTTGACATGCTCCCACGTCACATACTTATCTCTAAATTGGAGAGAGATGGATATGAAGGCTGGACTATTCAGTGGATGAAGAATTGGTTAGATGATCATAGCCAGAAGGCTGTTGTCAATGACTCTATGTCAAGTGGAGGCTGGTCATGACTGGTGTCCCACAGGGGTCCATTCTGGACTGGTGCTCTTCAGCATCTTTATCAGTGGCACTGACAATGGGATTGAGCACACCCTCAGCAAGATTGCTGATGACACCAAGCTGAGTGATACTAATGATGCAACAGAAGGAAGGCATGCCATCCAGAGGACCTGGACACACTCAAGAAGTGGAAATGTGAGAATCTAATGAGATTTAATAAGGTCAAGTGCAAAGTGTTGCACATGGGTTGAGGTAATCCCAAAAATGAATATAGAGTAGGAAAAGAACTCCTTGAGTGCAGCCCTGCAGAGAAGGACTTGGGGGTCCTGATGGGTGAAAGCTGGAAGGCCAAAAGTATCGTGGGCTGCATTAACAGAGGGGAGACAGCAGGGAGAGAGAGGGGATTGTCCCCCTGTTCTCTGCCCTTGTGAGTATTCATCTGGACTACTGGGTCCATACCTGGGGCCCTCAGCACAAGTAAGACATGGAGCTTTTGGACTGGGTCCAGAGAAGAGCCACGGAGATGGTCAGATGGCTGGAGACCTTTGAAGAAAGACTGAGAGAGTTGGGCTTCTTCAGCTTGGAGAAAAGAAGGCTCCCCAGAGACCTCATTGTGATCTTTCAGTACTTGAAAGGAGCTCATAAGCAGAGGGGGGACCAAGTTTTTACACAGTCTGATAGTGATAGGACAAGGAAAAATGGCTTTGAACTAGAAGAGGGGAAATTTAGATTAGATGTTAGGAAAGTAGGAGAGTGGTGAGGTGCTGGAACAGTCTGCCCACAGAAGCTGTCAATGCCCCATCTTTGGAGGCATCGTGGCCAGGTTGGATGGGAACCTGGGCAGCCCAGGCTGGTGGTTGGCTACCTGGCCATAGCAGGAGGGTTGGAATGAGATAATCTTTTAGGTCTCCTTCAGCCTAAGCCATTCTGTGATTCTATTATTCCACAATGATTTTCTGTAAATAACTGTATAGCTTTGGGCAGTAATACTCTGCCACTGAAATTCTTTCCCAAATGATCCTTGAGTGATAAGAAAAAAAACACAGAACATCTACAGAAGAATCTGTTCAGTATCTGTAAAGGGAAAAAAACCTTTCAGAAGGATATTCATGGTGTAGTTAGTAGTACTAAAATAAAAACTCAGTTTTGAGCCAAAGGCTTGCATCCTTTGTGTTTGAAAACTGCCACAGAAGATTCATTTCCACTTCACTTTGAAATTTGGTCAAAATAAGCTAAGAAGACGTTTGTAATTCATGTTTGTTTTTTTTTTTATCCGAATTCTTTTTTCAGGATTTTGTTCCCTTGCTGTTTCTGTCTGTGAGTGTATGGGAACTGCTGAGTCATGGCCTGAACAACCGATTGAGCACCTGGGGAAAGGACCCGCTCAGCTCTGGGAGCACAGGTGAAGGCAGTTCAGGAAGGGCTGCAGCCTGGCTGCACCTCTCTTAGACCTCACTTAAGGGCTGACTGCCATGGGGGAAGGGTTTCTTTCTGGAGATCTCTCCTTGGTGAAGCTTTCACCTGCAATCCTAGAATCTTCTTATACAGGTGAGCAATCTTCTTCCCTTACTTTATAGCACCTTTCTACTGCGCTGGTTCTTCTGTCATCATAGCTTTGCTGTAATGCCTTTCCCATTGTACTGATCTGTCCAATTGCTACAGTGAGCACCATGATCCCATGTGCCTACACACTGCTTGCCTATTTCTCCTTAAGAGCAAAAAAACAAAACCAAAGTTACAACCTTCAGATGCCCTAGAACCAAGAATAGTGGGTTTTACCCATCCACCTAATTAGATGGAGCTCAGTGCCCTGCCAACGCAAGGAATTGGCTTTGAAGCTGCATGCACTACTGCTGGGAGACCCTGTGTTTCAGTCCGGCCCTTTACCTCTCATCTCTGGGCCAGACTTTACAAGTTTATCCAAGCAAAGTTGTGCATGTATTGAAATAAACTATCTTTTTTTTTTTTTCCCCTCAAAGCAGTAGCGAGGCCCTTCCTTGGCCATGGCCAGCTGCTGCAGCCAGGAGATGGATTCCAGGTTCCTGTAGCACCCTCCTGCTTCCAGCAGCACAAGCAGAGCCAGGATTCAGCACCTCCTGAAGCAGCCTGTGAAAACCTCCTCTCCAGAAACCGCTTCCTGCTGGCTTATGCAATGACTTGTTTCCATGAGCATGGGTACATGTGCAAGGGAGAAGGAGAGCAAAAAGAAATATTTAGTGTGGCGTAGCAGTGGCTGAGCTGGGACCAGGCTCCCGCTGCTGTTCCTGTATGCTTTCTGTGGGTTTCATCAGGCAGGCAGTGAGCTCATCCCATCCATGCCCCTTCATCACCGCTGTCTCTCCTTCCTCCAGCAGCCACCGCTGTTCCATGGGGGAAGGTGGTAGTGAAGGCGTGCGTTCCCAGCTGAAGCTCAACACACCTTTTTGACATCAAGGGATGGCCCTGAGCCGGGGAAGAGATGGACGAGCAGCGAGGAGGGGCTGTGCTTCCAGGCTGTGGTCTGCAGGCTGTCCGGATGCCAGGGCCCAGCGTGCAGCTGCTTGGGCTGTGCAGGAGCAGCCGCAGCACAGGGCTGTCCCACCCTGACTGCTTTGCTCTGTCTTGGGAATTCCGTGGTCTCTGTGGCTGCCTTAATGCCTAAGGAAGGATAAGAGATAAGAGGAACAGGAGGAGGCAGGACAGTGGGATTTTACCTGTAAGCGCAGCAGTGGAGACTCTGTACTGGCAGCCTGGCAGGCAGGAGGGCTCCAGGACCTATATGAGTATTCAGGGCAGCCTCTTTAATTCATTCATTGTTTTATTACTTCTGGAAGTAATGCAACACAGTCAGCCCATCCACCCTCCTGAACACTGAAACCTCTGTACCAGTCTCCACTGCTCCTGGACAGAAAAGGAGAGGAGGGAGGAAGAGCTCCTGCCAACACCTTACAAACTGGAAGCAGCAGCGCAGTGCTACAATCCCTGCACGCACCTGTCCTGCATCAGACCCAGTGGGGCAGGAGCAAGGTGGGCGCAGCACACATGAGCTGTGCTTCTTTGCAGCCAGGCAGGACTTCTTTTTATTCCAGTGCAGCCGCAAGCCAGGGAGCTGCTACACTTCTGCAAAATGAGGAGCCAAGCATTGCAGTACCTGCTCAGATTTACTGACTCCATCACCTACATTCCCCACAGGGGCCAATAAGGCTCTGCAGCCATGCTCCAGCACTGAGTGCTGGCTGCACACAGTGATTTACTGTGCTCTTCTCCCTGTGCCTTGTGCACCTTCAGAGTGCTGACATGAGCGTGGGTTGATTGGGTTATTTATTTAATTCTGTATTTATGAGGACAATGAAATTCCAGTCCCCAAAACTGCATGCTGCTTTTCTTCCCCCCCCCCCCCCCCCATCTTGTTTCTCTTTGCTCTTCTAAAAGGAAAATCAGAATGTGCTTTAGTTTGGAGAAATGACATTGGCATCAGTCTTGTCTGAGAAGGCCTCTTTGTGCTGGAACATGAGTAAATAAACTACTCACTATGGCTCTCCCAGAAGAGATTAACACCATTCTGTGCTGAACATTGCACCACTGAACGGAAATGGGGAATACACCAAAGGGACATACTTGACATAGATGTTCCAGAGTTTGTCTGCTCTGATCATCACTCAATTCTACTTTGCCTTCTCTGCTGTGGCAAAATTTCAGAACTTGATTTATCCAAGAATTCAAGCACTGCTGAGCTGGGTTCCAATCCCCTTGTGCAGTACAAGAGTTTACTGATTCCCAGTGGTATGAGCTTGTTGCTTTGCTTTAACCAAATGTCTATGCATAACAAAAGACATGCAAGCAATATGTTTAAAAAAGGAAGCAGCATTTTTCAGATAATTATGGCATTCTGTTTTCACTCTGGTGGTGCACAGGGTCCTGAACACGTGTTGGAGTTGTCCAGAAAGCCGTATGTACTGCTGTGAGTTATTCGGCTTATTTTTGCATTATGTTAGCTGAGAGCTCATTGTAAATTCTCCTATCCACTTGTTAGTCAGAAAGATCCCCAGATCCTTTCCATGCACAATATTTCACACCATAGCCTCTTAGAACTGTGAACTGCAAATTCATTTGTATATTTATACTCATAGATAAATAGAAATTCATATTTATTTATTACACGATTTGTGCTGCAACCAAAGAAACAAACCTCTGCATATGACATGTGAGTTGCAATCTCAGCCTTTGAAAATTGAATAGGGTATGAATTTCAGATAGCATCCACACCTGCAAATTTCAATTTACTATTTGCATGTGTCCTGCCTAAATTGCAATTGATAGTACACATCGGAATTGAAATAGGTGGATACAAGGGGCCAAAAATACATGTTCTAGCAGTTCCCATGCTTGCAGAAAGCAAGTTTTAAAAACAGGAAAGCAAAAATCTTCTTTCACAGCTGAATGAATATTTAATTCTACCACTCTTGCCCATTGTACAGACAGATCTAGCTCTAATTAAACTTGTCTCCTGCCTCTTCATGACATCTTCCAACCACACTTTGCAGCACATCTTACCCTGCTCAAAGAATGGGTATCTCCATCACTTGGAGAGTTCAAGAGCAAAATTAGTGATGGGAAATCCTTTCCCCATCTTTTGCTTCAGGGTTTAGGGAGAAAAGAGGGTGGCTGCTGGGGTTTCAGGCAGCTGTGTCTTCCTTCCATCATGGTAAGGCAGCTGAGCTGCACGCAGCCTGCCCATCCCACCAGACATGCAATAGGCCCCAGGTGTGCTGTGCAAAGCCTCTCCCTGTCTGCTTGTCCAGAGCACCACAGTCTTCACAGATCAATTGAAAAATAAATTAAAGAAAGGATGAGGACTGCCTCCCAACCGGCCTGTCAGTCTGTGTGTGCTGACGAGGTCTGCCTCTTCTCACCGCTGCTGTTTATTGTGCTCTGCTCCTCTATTTATTTATTTATTTCCCCCATTCCTAATATAACCATGAGAAATCCCAAAATGGGAACATCGGAATATTTTGGCTCTAAAGATATCAGAAAAAAGAATGAAGAAACGGTTTCCTCTCTGGAAGGTGCTCACAGGTCAGACACATTCAAGAGCAAGAGTCTGAATTTTACAGTCTGAATTTGAGGACAAGTACACTGTTGGCACTTGGAGAAGCACCACTGAGTTGGTTGTAGGCAAAGGAAGAACAGTTTGGACAGACAGAGCTGAAGGACAGTCCAAATATTATCAAGATTGGATGTGGGGAGGGGTTAGAAGACCAAGTCCTGTTCCACCATTCCTGAATCACTTTGAGGCTGAGAGATTCAGTCAGCTTAATACAGAACTGCAGACCTTTAGGGGTGGAAGCCCGCCCTGCATTCAGCACGAGGACTCTCCATGCTCTTCCTGCCGGGGTACGAGACACAGCTGCAGCATCCCTCTTGCACAACTTCCCCCCGTGTGCAGAGGCTCTTAGTCAGGAGAAAATAGCTCTGAGGTTGGAAGATTGTGAACCAAGCCCAGCCCCCAAGCTTCTTCACAGCTGGGTTAGTATGAGGCCAGCCCATAGGTTTTAGGAAGGTTTCAGTATTTCAGCTGCTGGGCACAGGATTTCCAAGCTATAAAGCAAATGTGCATTACATATTGAGAGAACCGGCCCTCCATCTGAGCTGAGTCCAAACTGTTCTGCATTTAATAGAGAAGCACCAAAGAATTCAAAATTCCACAAGTGAGATTAAGTCCAAAAACTACAATTAGTCACCTTTCCTTTAATCCCTATACCCTCCGTCACCAGCAGTGCATAATACGCACAGGAGGGGAAGTCATGCTTTTCTCATCTGCTACAAAGCCAAGAAAAATAGAAAATAATTGTGTCTGAAGTGCTGATGTGCAGAGCAGTGTTGCTCAGCAGCCCTCGGTGCCTTTCTCTGCAAGAGGAGTGATACAGAAAGGAAGGAGGGAATGCAGCTTGTGCCTGCAGTGAGCTGAAGAGAGGGGACCCACTCTTAGCTATTTAACTCATACAAACTAGAAGCAAACAAGATGCCCTATGCAGAGTTAGTTCTCAAGGAGCATTTTATAGTGTTTATCACATCTACACTAACAGGATTGCAGCAAGGCAGGGCAGCTGGTCACACAGTCCTCAGACTTGTTATTTATTTCCATGGAGGACTTGTTTGCAGGAGCCACATGGTACAAGCATGAGGGGGATCTGGAAATGGGAGTACTTTCACAAAAAGTACCTTGCTGCAGCACTTAACAGCCCAAACAGACACCACTTGCTCTTTCTCTGTGCTTAGGCCAGTGGGCTGGCCAGGTAAACACTAGAATCATAGAATCTCAGAATTTCCTGAATTGGAAGGACCCACAGGGATCATCAAATCCAAGTCCTGGCTGCACATAGGACTACCTAAAACTCAAACCATATTTCTGAGCATCATCTAAACACTCCTTAAACTCTGGTAGGCTTGAGGTCATGACCAGGGGAGGCTGTCACAACATGAAGCCCCCCCACCAATGGTGGCCAAAGCAAACCCTTTTCCCTGCACACAGCCACATCCCCAGTGTTTGTTTCTGCAGCTCCCAGCCTCCTTCTGCATCTGAGCAGCATCTGCCCCATCCGCACAGCACTGACACAGGCTCATCATGGCAGTGTGCCCTGCATCCATCACAGGCAGAGGGCTCTGGGACCTTAGCTCTAGAAGAAGATACATAGTTTTTAATGTCCTTGATGATGTAAAAAGTATGAGACCTGTCTCAGGGACTCTTTCCAAAACTTACAGAAGGGAGCTGGGTGCAAATCAGACACAAACCAACAGATCAGGCACAGCTGGAAGTATGATTTTTTTCTCCAGATGGGTTCAGCTCTGAACACAAACACTGTTACCGAGGCCTTATCTGCAAGTATGGAGCCATGAATCCATCTACCGCCAGAATCAAACAGCTCTCAGGCAGTTGCACAGAAACACCTGCGGATTTTCTTTCAGAGAATACAGCTCATTCTGGTATTATGGAGATAACTGCTCCTCCCTGCCTTCCTCAGTGCTCTTCCACTGCTCGGTGAGGAGAAGGCAGCAGAGGATGTGGCCCAGCACAGAGCCCACTGCCATCCCAACCACACGCAGTCCTCTTGCAAAAAGCACTGCGGTGTGAAACAAAGGATGGATGTGCGAGGTGTGGGGGGTTCACGTCCCCTGGGATCCCACAGTGCCATCCTTTGCCTTTCATCACTTCAGGAGCAGCAGCACTGGCCAGCGGGTCTACACAGACAGAATCTGAGAAGTGGCAGTGAGAGCACCTCGGTCCCTCTGCTAGAGCAAAGGGAGGGCAGCCTCCTGCAAGGTGCTCCCCCTGCAGCCAAACTGTTCTTCTCAGAAAAAGCAATAGGACTTCACCATGCACGCACAACTACCGCCTCCTCCCAGCTGTTTCCTGAACACGCCTCTGGAGAAACTGTGCACTCCAACACGTATCTGGGTACGTACAAACCACTGGTCATTGGAGCACCCTAAGGATTCTGTGCACTTCTCCTGCTCTCTCCTTTTTGAACAGTTAACCCATCAGCTATTTCAAATGCAATGCAAAAATAATCCTTTAAGAAAACCCATGAGAAGTTCACTTTCCAGTGACTCAAGGTATTTTGCAGCAGCTGAGGAAACAAACACTCACCTTAGCACATGAGTTGATCCATTTATTGTGGTCGTGGAACAGGGGACTGTCTGCCCCAGGATGGAAGGCCTTCGGTATCGCTCATCACCACAGCACAGGATGATGAGGAAGGCACGTCTGAAAGACTTGTTCAGGAAGGCATAGAGGAATGGGTTCAACCCTGAATTGATGTAGCCCAGCCACAGGAAAGCTGTCCACAACTTCCCCGGCACCGTATAGTTTATGAAAGGGTCTACTATGTTTGTGACAAAGAAGGGGGCCCAGCACAGGCAGAAGCACCCCATGATGATGCACAGGGTCTTGGCAGCTTTGGTCTCGGTCTTCATGCGATGCGTGCTGTGCTGGTCAGGCTGGTGCCGGCCGTCAGCAGGGGTCCCTGCACGCTGCAGCACCTGGATCTGCCGGGCGTGCTCCCGGGCAGTGACGTAGATGCGATAATAGGCCAGCACCATCAGCAGGAAGGGAAAGTAAAAGGCCACCACAGAGCAGGTAATGGCGTATGGCTTGTTGACCATGAATATGCAGTACGTGGAGTTGGAAGCCTTGTTGAACTGCCTTTGCTGAATCTGGGGCCGGGGGAAGAAGGACAAAGAAAGGAAGAAATTCAGTGGTGCTCCTCTGATACCAGCAGTCTGTTCGCTAGGAAGCTCCACTGCCACTTTGCTATTCTCTCTCCTCCTTTCCCACTCCTATATGCAGTACTTCACTTACCTGCTGCTGCCCCTCCTGCCTGTGTTCACACTGTGGGCTTTGCTGGCCCCAAGGCCTGTAGGACCTTCCTATGATGCAGCTCCAGCATCCCAGAGGCACCTCAACCCAGCAACTGAAAATCAGCCTGACAGCCCAGTTCAGACATTGCAAAGAGGAATAACTTCACCTAATGCTGTGCATTTTTTGCAGAGCTCACTGACCTGCACATCAGAATATGCTCTTACACCAAGAATGCTAAAGCTTCATCTGCCCAAATGCACTAGAGAAGGACCAGATAGGTGGCATGGCTCTGGGATGCTGTGGTCTCAGAAGACAAGGGCCTGGATCAGGTACAGGGCAGCGGGCAGCAGCTTTGCAAATGCCCATAAAGACACATTCCAGGAATTCAGCAGGCCCTCCAAATCAGTAACAAGGGGTTTCTCCTTTAGCCTTCCTTGCCTTCTTTTCCTTGAATATCATTTTTTAAAAGATTATACAGCAGCAGAGAATATATTTAGTACCAGGATGATATGCCTCCTAAGCTACTCACCAAATCAATGATGCCAATGCTATTCCAGCCTTGCATGATAGGGAGGAAAGAAATAAATGTCGGGATTACCCAGCAGCCTCCAAGCATTACAGCAATACGCAGGGGAGTCATCTTGTTCCTGTACACCAGTGGCTGGCAACAGATAGCATAGTACCTGCAAGTAGAAAGCAAGAGAACAACCATCACTGAAGGAGACCTTCAGGTCTTCTAAAAATAAAACTCTAAAGCCTTTTCTTCAGCTTGTTTCTTCAGCCTTTTTGGAACAGTGGTAAAAAATGATTCTATAGTCTATTTCTATTGACTTCCTCTCAGACAAGGAGCTCAGGGTATTTTCACAGCATGAGTAAATAAGGTTTCAGAGTCCCTTGCAGGGAAAAGCCAATATTTTCTATTTTCCAGCTAGGGAAAATGAGGCACAGATTAATGCTGTGGTTTGTCTGAAGTCGCTGAGCAAGGGAGTGACCTCCCATGTTGCCCTCCTCTCCTCCTGCACTTAGTCACAGTGTCTGCAACCTCCTTACCACAATGAATGAGTTCACCTTCCTTCTATTTAGCCATAACTGAGTAAATGTTGGGGCTTTTCTAATGGCAACGGACATGTATTTTGGCAAAGCTGCAAAGGTTGTTACTGCACATTAACAAAGTGTTTCACAGTTGTGAAAATGTCAGTAAAATTAAGTGTGCTTTTCCCTAGCTGAGTTCGTTTTCTTCCTCCCTATTCCCTGGCCTTAACCTTCATCCACAAGGACAGCTCTCCCCATGGCTTCCAGGCTTTTCCCCATTGAGGAGAAGTGCCCTGCGCTCACCTTTCTTCTCCCACTCATTCTAACACATTCACAGTACAATAGATTCATGTTCTTAAAATAACAACCAGCTTTGAACAGAAAATATCTTCTGAGATAAAAAATCAACTTGCCTCTTTATTTCCTGTGCTATCCACCTGTTATCAGATTTCTACATCAAGAAGGTGCATCAAGCCTAAAAACAGAAATCCATCTTCGAGGTTAAACATGCCCACAAGTGCAGCAGATCAGCAACCATATCATCCTACTGCAAATTTCTGGAGGTCCTGACCTGACAGCCTGTCCTAAGGTTCCCAATGAAATATTTTCAAAATCTAGAGTTTTAGATTTCAGCACACACTGCAGGCCAGCACTGATGTTCCCACTGCTGAGACAGGGAGCTGGAGGCCAGAGGCTTGCCCATGTTCACACTGGAGACCAGAGCAGAGCCAAGAAATGGCCATGACTTTCAATCCCCTGCTCCTTGCTCAAGCAGTCTTGTAGTTTCTTTGATTTTAACATGACAGAGTGAGGAAGATCATAACAGAAACCTCACAGGGTAGACTATGAAGACAGTCGGTCTGCAAAGGCTCTGTACCCAAAAACCAAGTTTAGATATGTCCTTGAACTATCTCTTGCTCCAGATAATTGATAGGAAGTAATGTAAACACTCAGCTACAGAATATCAGACATTTTCCTCTTGACCATACAGATGTAACAAGGATATTTATAAAAGAACATCTTTGGCAAAATGTTTTATAATTCAGCTCATAAAGCAGCATTAAAATCTCTTTACAACCAACACCAGTCTCACTCTAAATGTGTAACTGAGAACATTTTCAATTTCCTTTTAAAAGTCCCCAGGGATCCTGCAGTTCAGATCTGAGAAGATGCCTCTACAGCTGGTTGGAAACTACTGGCTTGGCTCCAGAACACAGTGGTTCTGCTGCAGAAAACAGGAATTGCCGTGAGGTGAGAGAGCAGTGCTCATCCCAGCCCCGCTGTGCCAGCACGGGTTCCAGCAGCAATGCCCCTCTGCTCCTCCTATAGATGCCTCTTGCTGAGCTCCTGGCATTTTCACCTGGCACAACCAGTAGATTGGAGACATCACAAGCACCCATTAATTCTCAGCTCTTCTAAACAACACCATATACAATTCAGCTCCGTGCCTGATGGGTGCATTTTCCCAATGAATTAATAGTTATTATCTAGTCGATGTATCTTCCAGATTTTGGAAGCACAGACATTCTGCAATGTGGTGCCCATCTGTGTACCCAGAGGATATCAGTTCTGCATCGAAGAAGTGGCCATAATTTCAACAACTATTTATAAAAGGAATTAATGACCTCTGTCAAAGAGATTTTTTTTTAAAGTCAGGCTTCACACCAAGACATAATGTGTATGTAGCCTATATAAGTCTGTTTTATGAGGTCAGTAGAATCATAAAACAGAGACATTAAATTAGCACACATACACTAAAACTGAACCACAGACCTGAAGAGTAGCCTTTGAGAAATTCTCAGTCCGTTAAAATAAGAGACAGATAAAAGCACGCACGTGCACATCTTACTTGTATGTATAAAAGTGACATCCTTGAGGTGCACAATTTGTCAAGAACTCAGTGGGAGCTGAAAAGTTTGTACTAAGCAGGCAGAAAAATCTAAAAATTGCCAAATTTTCTTCAGAAATTAAAAGCAGTCATGTGGAGTCAGATAAATTGCCTTATTTTGATAAAATTAGAAGATATATTCCACACAGAAGGTTGAAATAAAATCAAAGTGTCAAAAGAAAACATTTTTAACATCTCTTTGAAGCAAGATTCAAAATGTCACGGGGGAAAAATGTTGAAACAAGCATTCAACTATTTCAATTTGATCATTTATACATTGTCTTCTGGTTTCATGTGTGCATGAAAATCAGTCTGTTTCCCTGAAAAATTTTGCTTTCAAAGAAATGGTGTATTTGACAGTAAATGTTCTCTTAGGGCATTGTCTGAAATGTTCCCTTCGTGGAGCAATGCAAACATCCATAATATTTAGTGGATCCAATTCCTCTATTCACTGATATGGTCTTAACATCCCTCTGGCAGCACACGGATAAGCCAAATAATTTACAATAACAGGATTTAATTAGTTTGCCTTCAGTGGGTCCAGATTTGAACAGGTGAGGTTGCCAGGCCTCAAAGATATGCCAAACTCAACTGGAGAGGACCTTGGGGAACCTGACAGAAATGAAGACAGATTTGAGTTGGAAGAGGAAGGACAGATCAGAGATTTCCACAGCTCCCTTCAGCCCAAACTTTTCCAAGTTGATTAGACAACGAGGGTCAGCACAGTCAAGTTGTAATCTCTTACTGATTTGCAAGGGAAGACTAAATATCTCTTTTTTCCTGGGATAATTACCCTCCTTACACTGCTTGTGTAACCTCGCCTTCTATTACTAGAGATTATTGAGTTTGGATTTCCCATGTTCTTCAGTTTCCTTCCCCAAGGAAATAAACTGACCTTTGAATTCAAACAGGTATTTTCAGTAACATCTTTGACTGCTTATTCAGACAGATGGTGCTTCTCTTGGCATTATGTGCAACTGCTCCTCCAACTCTAGACCCAAGGGAGATCTACCTGGCATATCTGTTTATTTATATCTGAGAGACACCTACTGCAAAGTGCTACCCAGTGTTGGACATCAAAGGATTCCTGTCACATTCCTGATAGCAAGTTACTGCAAGTCCCAAGAGGCCGCATTTATTTGTGGAAAGGGCAGAAGGAGAAATTCAACAAATACACGGAGAGAAAAGCCAGGACCTTAGCTACCATTCCAGCTGTTGAATCAGCAAACAGAAAACCATGACACACTGCTAATTAACTACAGGAGGAAAACAATTCTTCCAAGCAGCTCAAGTCATTACATTTCTGTACTCCTATCTCTCCTGCAACTGACAGCGTTACGCTGACTTGTACATGCTGTTAAAGGCCATTAGAGTAAAAATTATGCCTGTAAAAATGACATCTTAAGCTCTGGTACTTCTTCCCTCCCAGTGATTCAGCAGCAATTTTCCTCCACTTACATGTCAAAAGATCATATGCATATTTTTTTGCTAGGTGCTGCTGCCATGACTCCTGCTGTATTCAGAGAGTTGAGCTGGGTTCTTCCTGCCCCTCCCCTGTTAACAGCAGCGAGGTCCCGCAATCAGAACACGGGTGATAATTTTGCTGATGGCGAGTGAAGCAGAGGAGCACACAGCTGGCTGCCCACTGCTCAGCAGGACTCCATTCAATGGCCCGGAGAGTCAGATAACAGCAATCTGTGTATGTTAACAGAAGTTACTGAAGTCACACCAATTTTTGCAGTACCTGATGATTTGATGCAAACGATGCTTTTGGTATTTAAGCAGCTATTTATTCACTGAGAGAAAAGTAATTATATCTCCAAGATTATCAATAGTTTTAGTCAAAAGTTGAAATAAAGGCATATTTTACGTTTCTGCTTCCTTTCAAGCTAGAGCTGTTTTCCTATGCTCATAAAGAATATCTATTAGGTACTGCTATGACAGTGTGATGGATAAATATAAAATGCAGTATCTACACATGATTAATACAATGTCCAAGTTGAGTTAAATATTAATTCTTACTATTATCAGCCAAGATCCATGTTTTTGCAGTTCCCTGGAAACGTTAAGTTCCCTTTACCTACAGCAGAGGAGATGATGTGAACATCCTCTCTTCTGCCTCTTTTATGACATTCTCAGCTGAAGGGGAAATGCAAGGATACCTTCCTGGACTTGCAGATCTTCCAAACAGCTCCATAAAGCAAAGGTTATTACAATGCTTTTCCTTTCCCACATCAGACATTTACCACATGTGAATGATTCAAGAGCTAACATTTTACAGATGGCTCAAACAGAACAAAATAGTTCATGTAGCCATAGTTATGGCCTTTATGGCCATCGGGGATATGTTTGGCTACCAAGGATTTGTGTTGTGCCCAGTCACTTGGTGGCTCTGAGAAACATGTATGCAATTGTCCTTTGTCTTGCAATCACAAGGACTTTGGGGGCACTCATTAGGCCAAATGGGTCAATTCCCCAGAGTGAAACGCATTTGCTATAAACAGCCTCATGAGCCCCAAAGAAATGAGGGGTTGGAACCTGATGATCCCTGAGGTCCCTTCCAACCCATTCTATGATTCTATGAATGCAGGTACACCTCTGTTATGTTCATGAAAGCTGTAAGTGCCATGAAGGAGACGAATATAAATGACATCCAACTGCTGTAAGAGCAGAATATTTTAACCTTTCCCAACAGAACTTGCATTTTCCCTGCTGGTGAGTTCATCTTCATGGTCGGTGCTACATGTAAAACCAAAAAGCAAATCTAAATGCATAACACACGGTACACCAGTGACACATTTGTAACTAACAGCCTTCAACACTTTGTGCAGAGCAGGCACAATATCACATTCCTCAGCAGCAGGATCGTGGACAGCTTGTCTAATGTTAAGTTTGTGTATATGTGAAGACAGGATGTGGTGGATAAGAAGGAAGCTGTGAATCCAAAGAGAAAACAGACAGAAAATGAACCATAACTATATTCTTGCCTTGTATGACTGAACACTGAATCCGCTGTGTAGGTCCAAGGCTTTCATGGAAATGTAAGCATTATAAATCATGGGTGTTTGTTGTTGCCTCTTTGCCTGAACAAAAAATCTTACACATACAAACAAACATATGCACACTCTGACTGCCCTGTCCAGGAAAAAAAAAAAAAAAAAAAAGAGGGAAATAAAGGTTCTTCAATATCATGTCAACTTCCAAGTGATAACACCTGCAGTTATCACAAGCTTATAGATTCGAGGCTCTTGAAGACAGGAAAGAAAAGTGAAAGGGCTGAGAAACAGCATGGCATTTCACTACATTCCTTACTTCCACCAGACAGCAGTAGAATTTAGCTGTGGCCCATGGCAGGGATGGCTATCTGCAGCAGTGATATCTGTATACTCACTAAGCAGCAACAAGATGAGACTCTGGTTGTAACCAGACCCACCGTCAAGACCGAAACCAGAGGTTCAAGAATCCAGGTAACCAGCTGGGCCAGCAGAGCTACCATTCTCTGTCGTTTAAGAGAATTGGGCACTGATGCTGGCCAGCCACCAATCTGGATGCCCAAGCTCCTCCTCAAGCCTGGGACTGCGTATGAGCTGCCCTCTGCACGTCTCCAGAGAGCAGCCAGGCATCCTCAGCTCCTGCCTTAAGATGAGCAAAGTTTGAACCACTCTGCTGCCTTCCGAGCATCACAGAACCTAATTATTTTACTGTATTAGGTAATTCCTTCCTTGGAAAAAATTGAAGTATCTCCCCAGTTTTCGATCCAATCTTATTTAAGTTATGAGTATGCAGATACTACCCTGAAAGAAGCTCCTTAGATATCACAGACAGACAAATACACACCCACCTTTACAGAACAGACGGGGCCATATGGGTACCCACATAGAAATCCATTTGGTGTCACGCGTATGTATTCCATGATATGCATACCATATGATTTATCATCACTGGGGCCAAAATGAGTGGAGGAAAACTTTCTCAGTACTGTAGCTGTTTAATGCTCTTAAAGAGCACCAAAAAGCATAAAAGTGGGTGGCAAAACCAAGAACCCCAGCAGAGAGGCTGCCCAGCGAGCTGCTCCCAGCCACTGCTCAGATACAGAAGCTGCTGAACAGGGCAGGGGAAAACCTGTGTGACAGAGAATGGCATGTTCTTCTCCTCGTGCAGTCAAGCTGGACTGGGTCAGGCTTCAGCTGAACCCTGGCAAAGTCAGGAGGTCCAGAGAGAGAGCCTGAAGTTGTTCATCGCTGTGCAGAATTAAAACAGTGCTACTGGCTTTGCCAGTATTTCTGTAAAACCACATTCTAGCCTCCACATAACCAGATTTCTGCATTATTCTGGGAGAGAATGGCTCTTTTCTCTTTTCCTTTTTCCCTCTGAGCAAATAAGCCATGATCTCTGACTGTGCCAAACTAAACAAAGTTATGCATTGCTGGTCCAGAAGAAAAATGTCCTAAAATGATTATATCTAACAAAATTAAATTCTTATTAGAAAAACAACGGCCTGCTGGTGTTGAGATAATTACACTGAGAAAAAATGCCGAAGAGAACAGTTAATTGGAATTGGATAAATTTAGCTAGTAATACAAACAAACGTATGTTGCCAAACGGAGATGGAAGGCTCCTCCACAATCCCTGCATGGGTTGGTGTGTGTGCAGGGCTACTGTAGGCAGTGGTGGCAAAATAAATGTCCATATTTCTAGTGGCTTGGTAGAGATTGATAAAGGACAGACCTTCTCACAGGCTGTGCCGTGACCATCTGCCCCATTATTTTTTGTAATGCTTTCCAACCTGAATTCTGCAGACCTGTGTTAGCTTTCTCTCGGGGCCATCGTGCAGCCACGTGCCATATCCCAGCCCTCCTGCACAGCCACCACACATGCCCTGCCCACGTGGCTGGGACCACACAACCAACTGCAGGAGACCAAGCACTCCTCCGTCTGAGAAGGACAGGGGGAACTCATGGCCTGGTTCAACACCGCTGCCGGCACTGTGTCGCACAGCCAGCCTGCTGAATGCCCAATAATTATTTACTGATAGCTATTTAGAATGCAGCGAGGCTGCCCGCTGACACCCTGCCCCTGCACCTGCCAGCTGATGTCCCGCAGCACACAGCTGGCTGCAGCTGCCTCCTCCCTGTTCTTCAGAGGACCAAAACCCTGCAGCCTGGCCAGCTGCAGCCCCTGCCCCTGTTCTGGGGAAGTTTAAGGCTCTACAACGTCACTTTCCTCAAGGGATTGTGCTAATTTGATGTCTGAACAGTACATTAATGTTAATTAATGTTTGTAAATGGCGCAACAAGCATCTGTCACTCTGGTGCTCCAACGCTCTTTGGATACATCTGCTTTGCTTTAGCCTTTATTTAGCAGTGATTATGTGGTATGTTTGGATTCAGTAAGATTAGCCCCATGTACACAAACACACAGCTAGGTCTGTTCTGTTCTGTACACAGCAAATCTACCAATGTTTCTAACACACCAGGCGAGCAGTGGCCAGCAGAGACACAGCCCTGGAGGAAAACTTCCATGGCTGGGACATACCAGGAGAGCTGGAGCAAGCAGCAGCAGCCTACAGGATGCTTTGGGTGTGCGGGTAAGCAGAGGAGCCACGTGTGTATATAAGGCCAAGAATACAGACATTTAGGACTGTTTCTCTTTGCTGTGTTAGTGAGTGCTTTTTGGTTTTATTTTTCCATGAGGCTCTGAGAAGTCATTATACTGCAAATTGTATTGCAAATACTGGAGAAGAAAATTGCCTTTCCTGGCAGGTGAACTCTATTTGGAGAGATTCTATCATAGCTTCTTTGTCTATATATATGCAGTGCAATTTTTTTTATTTTTTTTTTTATTGCAGAGACATAGAGAATGGATAGGTAGGCATAAAACATGCAACAGGTAAAGAATTTGGGATTAATTCTATCATTTATATTAGAATACAGGAAAAAAAAAAAGAAAAAAAAAGAAGTATTAACCAGTGATATCAGAATTTGGATTCAGTGAGCCCTGATGTACCTCTGATACCTTAGAGACTCACATTTCAGATGAGCCAGAGTGTCCCTAAGTCTCTGAAGTGCTTTGCTCCCTGTATCTCAGTGGTAACACTGGCTCCTCCTGCTCATGCAGGTGGTTTTTCCAGATTTCTGCCAAAGTCTGAGTGAGTGAACTGAGGGGCAACAGTGAGCACATGTGAAGTAAAACTCTGCAGGAGAAGCACTGCTCCAAAGGCAGCTGCAGAAGTGGTGGTGATGGAGAATGGCTGAGGCTGGGCTGAGCCCCCATTGCACTGCACCCATCCATCTGCTCCGGTCTTCCCATGGCCAGCTGCTGCCTGTTCCCTGCTCCCAGTGCTCCTTCTGAGTGTCAGTTCTCACCGGAGAAAAACACCTCCAGAACCACACCAAAATACCCCAGAAATGCAAGTTTCCACCAACAGCTGATAAAGGCTGAGGATGTGCAGGTGAGAGGGAAAGATACATCGCTTGAGAGCAAAGCAGCACCTGTATTTTAAACACATGTGAAAGAGGACGAGCACTTGTGTGCCCTGAAATAATTCCCTGACATCTGGCAATTTCAGGTCTGTCAGCTGTCAGGTGTTACTGTTGTGCTGCTGAGTCGCAGTCAGTGCAGCTCTGCTTCCTCAGCCTGGCCTTGCAGTGGCCTTCAGCACTCCCATTGCCCAGCCCTGAATGCACCCCATGTTCTTAGTCTAATGTGGCCAGTAGTGGGAGTGACAAATATTAGGGAGTTTCTCCCACACCCTTTGTGATGGCAGCTCTGGATCTGACAGGGAGAGCTCACAGCTCTAGGGGACAGAGAATAGAAGAGCACCGAATGAAAAAATGTGGTCCTGTCCAGGTGTTCACACTCTGCTCTGCATGTTTTATTTAATATAGAATAATCTAATGTGTCTCATTTCATATTTTTTTTCAAATATAGTTCCAGTTCCTTCTACTGAGTTGGGCATTTGCAAAACCTGCCTCTGACCCGTTTACAAAATAGAGTCTTCCTGTGTATGACTGCAATGCCTCTTCTACATCCCCACATGGCCAACACACTGCAACAGCAGTAAATCCAGGCAGCACCCAGCATGGCTGTCCCAGCAGCACTGGGCACAGGGGACCAGCAGCAGCTCACGGTGTGTCAGGAGCTGCAAAGGGGAAGATGGGCAGGAGGGGATATTGCGACATTTTGGCAGCAATATTTTCCCTCCACAACCTCCTGCCATCACTTAAGAGCCTGGGGAACCAAACCCCAACGTTTTACATAACAAGTCCACGTCCACAGCGCAGCGCCTAACAGCTGCTTCACCACTAATTGGCTCAGAGCGGCAATTTGTCAACGTTTTTAAGATAACGAGCTTCTCATTTGCGTTCCAGCCATCTATGTTCCCAGATAAGGAAACACGCCGCCACTGCTGCACATCAGCTGCTATCGGGATGCACTACGGGGTGGTGCTACCCCTGTGTCCACACCAATCAGTGCAGAAGTTAATCAAGTACTTTTTGGAGCCTGGCTAGGTACAGATCTTTTGGATGAAAGTTGTTATTTAAATATCAGTTGTCACAATGATGAGAATGATTATGGCTATTTTATTCCTAATAGTAATACTAAGTAATAGTATTTTTAAAGGTGTTAAAATCTCTACACAGAACACAACCGAAGGCTTTAAATACTGCTCGTTAGTACAGCTAGTCAAAATGTTTTATTCTAAGTATTTATCCCTTGAAATATGCTTGCAAGTCTGGAAAGTTTTTTTTCAAGTTGAGAAGGTCTGTTGTATCTGTTTGAAAAATTACAGCCATCAATAAAACAAAACTGTTCTATGTCATTTCTTAAGGATTTTAGCTTCACTTTAATTTTGCAAGGAAAGTTTAAGTAAAAAGAAAGCTTTTCACTTTTCTTCTACAAAGTCTATGCACCTTTCTTGCAACTTCTGCTTACCTCCTAAGTTTTCCCTAGCAGAGACCTGCATACGGATGCCTTAGCAAAAAACCTATAAAATCTGAAGGCAGGAGGGAGGTTGCTTTTTACGTCTTTCTCCATATAAACTAGTAATGTATGTCAAAACGTGTCATTCAGTAATATGGGTGTTCATCTGGCTAACAGCAGGAAGAGCAGCTCTGATAACACTTCAGAGATGTGTCAGGTTTGCTTTGACATGGGATGGAAAGGCAGGCTACTAAACGCTCAGTTCCTGGGCTCAAAGAGATCAGCACGACCCCCGCCCTGCCCTCCTGCAGTCCCAGCAGTGAGTAGCACCCAGCACTGCCACTGTAGCAGAAATGCTAAGTCACAGCCTGAAGCAGTGATTGAGCACCTGGTAGGAAGGCAGGGCCAACCCAGGGGAGCTCAGGTGCATGCAGTGCAGCTGAATGACCAGAAGGGGTGGAGCAAGGATCCACCCCTTCCCAGATCTCATTTAAGGGTTGGCAGTGGAGATGAGGGCATCTTGCTGGAGAGTCCTGCCTACCTGAGGTCTTCCAAAGGTAAGCAGTTTTTTGTTTGTTTTTCCCTTCTTTGTTTTTGCATCCACAGCTGTTGCACTTGAGCTCATCCTCACTTGCTGCAGCCTGGGGCTCTGCTATCCTGCTGTCATTGCTGTGTTTTCCATCACGTTATAGCATCACAGCCTCACATAGCAATTTCTTCACTAAAATAGCAGCCTGCACAAAATGCACCTCCTTCTACTGATCTTTTCTGTGGATGTGTTTTTAAGGTTAATTAAAATATTTACTTAAAAGGAATAAAACATGCCATGTCTGATCAACAATGAAAACTGTGCTAAGAACCAGGTGAAAACCTACCTTGCTCTATCAATCTAAGTCTTATTTCCTTCAAAGTCTCCCTACACTGATGAGGATTCAGACTACTCTTTCCAAACAGAGCTACCAAGAGGCTGTTGTGGAGAGTCAACAACACTAAAGAAAGCCAAAGCAAAAGTGGTTTGCTCTCCTGTTCTGCTCATACCTGTCCAGTGATATGCAGCACAGGTGCAGGATCGATGCTGTGGTGAGCAAGACATCAAGGGATGTTCGGACAAGGCAGAACATCTCCCCATAGATCCAGTTGTCCTGGACCAACTCAATGGCTCCAAATGGCATCACCAGTACTGACACCAGCAGGTCCGCAAAGGCAAGAGAAACGATGAAATAATTGGTCTTGATTTTCCTGCAAGACAGGTAACAAAATGAATAACTTCAACACAACGTCCTCCAATGTATACAGAGATCTTGGCTTGTGATTGGTTCTGATTAGCTCCATCATGTAAATAGCTCCTCTTCAATGAATGTCCCACTTCATATTGTCTCCCCCAGCTCGTTCCTGGCTTTTACAGCTTAACAGCCCCTGCTTCTCCTGCATGAACACACTTTCCTGCTCCCACGCAGGAGGTAAATAAATGCCCATGGGCCTCTGCATCTGGCTCAGCCTTGTGGGATGCATTGGAGAGCCTGGGGACAAAACGGGAGATTTTATTTTAACTTGTGTATTGTGAAAATTCTTCCAGAAAGCACTCTGCAGAACCTAGACTGAAGCTATCATTTTAACTTGAAGAGTACTTCTAGAATCATAACAATAAAATAGCATTAAATCCATTAAGAATCCCACGCAGAACATGAATAGAAGCTGCTGAATATCTCACTGCAGTCCTGGGGCTGCTCTGACAAAGCCCAAGGGCAGCAGCCAGCTCTGGGACAGGAGTTTTGCAGGTGAGCCCCAGTTCTGCTGGGAACATTTGCTGGCTGCAGAGGGCTTGAGCTGCGCATTCTTTGGAGGGGATTGTTAGACAGGTAATGGGAGATGGAATTGAGCACTGTGTTCAGCTCTGTTTGTAACTGATATTTCTGGTTCTGATACTGAGTGCAACACAAGTAGGGGATGGAAACAGCAATCCCACTGCCACAATGCAGATCTGAGCTCAGGGGTGCTGAGCTCAAAGAGAGAGTGTGATGTTGGCACAGCTGGTGGTGACACTTCATCATCTGTGATCTGGACTCACAGCTGCATGTGTGGGTCTCATTTGGGATGTGGCAGCACCAGGGGCTGCGTGGGCTCACCTGAGCTGCCTGTCCCGGCACACAGCCACCATCACCAACAGGTTCCCCAGGATGGCCATCAGGATAACTGCAGAGATGAAGGTGAGCAGCACAATCTTCTCTGCTACGCCGAAGCCCTCACTTGAACTTTGGGGGGAGGGGGGGAAAGGGAGTGGAAACAAGAAAAGAAAAGAAGACACATCAGAGCCTGGGGACTGCAGAGCAGAGGGCTGCAGGTGACCGCCTGCAGAACAAGAGGCAGCCTGGCATTTTTTTTTTTCTTTTTTATTTAGGAACTGTTCCAGCATTAGGGAAAAGAAAACACATTTCTTAAAAGGAAGTGCACAGTCTTCCTACCCTGGAAACAATTTTTTTTCTTTTAATTAAAAGAAAGAAAACGTTAGGCCAGGGTAAGTTTAGCTTGGATATTAGGAAACAGAGGGCTGTTAGTTGGGGTAGTGTGGTTATGGCATAGTTGTACTCGATGATCTTCAAGGTCTTTTCCAACCTGAGTGATTCCACGATTCTAAAGAATAACGTGCCAACACAACATCAGGAATATTTTAAGTATGTGTTTCTACAACTACCTTGTTAAACATTTTACTACTTTTCTATGTTTAGGAGCCTGCAAAACAGGAGGGCAGCAAACAGCATGGAATGAATAGCATTCAGTTCCTCACAAAATCAATTATTACAAAGTTGTTGAGCCATTTTTCCTTTTAGGCTATTCCAACTAATGCATCCAGAACCAAAGGCACCTCAACTCTGCACTCTGTCCTTCCACGGTACATCACAACAGTGAGAAGGGGTACCTGCTCACCACATCACATGGGGCTGGAAGTAAGCTGGCATTAAGAGCAGGACTCGACACTGATCCAGCAGGAAGATTTCTTCATTCAGTACAGAGCTGGCATTTGGTACCCAGATTAATGCAGCGAGATTGCTCAGGTAATTGAAAAATTGAACGGTTATTCTGTTTTAGTTTGACTTCCTCTGGGGTCATGTTTTATTTACTAAATATGACCCAGACTTTTACACTTGATCTCTCACGATCTCACTGAGTTCTCTTATTGTTTTGTGGGGTTGTTGGTTTTTTTCTTTTTTTTTTTTTGGCAAAGCTAAAAAGGATTACAAGCTCTAATGCAATCTCATCTCCAGTGCCTGTAGCATCTTAATAGGCTTCTTATGGCCAACTTCAGGCTGCCTGCACAGTGAAGCATCCCATTAATCACAACCTCTGTCCCCAGCACTACTCTGAGTCTGACTCTTTTTGCTTGCTGCTGGTTGCACCGTCAGCTCGTGAGGCTGCAGACTCTCAGTCTGTATGAACACTGTCCTAGGAATGCCTGGAGTTTTCAGTTTTACAAGGAAATACGTCACTGAGTGTAGATCCATCCAGATGGATGAGGATGTGCATGAGCAAATAAGGAAGAAGAAAAGAGGCATACAGTGTTGGGCTGATCCATGCAGCACTGATCTGGCTATAATAAGAAAGAGATTCAGGCAGTTGCGCATTCTAACTTTGTAAATGTATGTCCTTAGGTCAAGCAGCGCTTTCTCACCCATGAGAGCACACACAACTTTTAACTTGCAATAATCTCATGAATTAAATCAAATGTCATTGGCAGATGGGTGTATCCCAGCTCCTTGCAGAGTGTTTTGGGGCAAAATATTCCTGAGAACTGCCAGCCCCACGTGCATCTGGACATGGATTTTTGGGATACCTGTGGGTACCCAGAGAGGTATGGCTTATGCAGAGGGTTCCCAGTAGGGCAGCAGAATTTGTCTTGTCTTAGGTGAATGGTCCCAACCCAGGTGGTCAAGGCAATGACTACTCCTTCTGCCCCAATGGTTTTCAGAGCTAATGTCAGACAATTCAGCCCTGCTTAATGGAGGAAGGTTGCAGGGTTATGCTGACAGACAGGTGTAGTCACGGATTTGCATTCAGTAAGGCACTTTTGTGCAAGGTAATTATAGATGCTAAGATAGGAGAAAGGCGAAGTCAAAAGTGTGTTTTACTCAGCATCTGAAAGAGTTTGCTCTTAATTAGAAAGAGTTGTCTACTGGACTTAACACAACTTCAAAGAGGGCAATTAAGGCTTTAAGAAGCTTTCTGAGCAGCTGGTAGCTCTGGGTAAACGCTGCTGCACTCAGAAATGTTGACAAGACTCACTCAGAACTAAGTGCGGGTTTCCCAGTTTTTTTGTGTTCTGACTGCCCGAGGTCATTAGTTCTTGGACAACTCTTGAAATGAGTGGGTTTTGTGCTGTAGCTCTTGTAATTGCTGCCTGCAATTTGCTTACATTGATCCAGCCACACCTCCTCCCATCTGATGGAAGAAAAACCCATCTGCCCAAAGGCTCTGCCTCATCCATCATCCTGTCTTTGACAGTGGCCTGTAGGAAATGAAATGTCTACATGCATATCGCAGCACTTTCCTCTCTCACACTGTAAATGTCTGTGTCATAGTGGTTTTGTGTCAAATGGCTCTTGGTGAATTTTTCTGGTCTGACTGTTGAATTCTCAGCATATGGGGAATACAGTCTCTGGACAGCTATCCTTTATCAGCAGTGTCCTAAATGCAAAATCATGCACATGGAATCATTTTTCTGTGCTTTTCAATCACCCTGAGTTGCATACATAGGCTTCCTCAAAAATGAAGGTAATAGGCATCCAGTTCCTTATCCCAAGCTGCTCTACAGAACTAGTCACTAGCATCATGAATGCTTCTACAAAGGGATGTCATTCCTTCCCCCAGCTAGAAGTCACCTTCCCACTCCTCTCCATGTCAGTCTGATCTGAAACATTTCCTCTCCCTTCAAAGTGAAGTCAAGTGTTGGAGATTTTGGAAGGCTGGGAGCTGGTAGCAGCCAGATCTGCACTGCAGTGAAGTGCTTTGGAGAATGAGCATCTTGGAGCTGGTGCTGTAGCTCACGTGCATGATGCCTGTTGGGATGCACAAGGTGATTCCTTGCTGGAGCACATGTTAATTGTGTAGACAGAGGTCGTACAGCTGGGGAAGGACAGATATTTGCCAGCATCAAGTATAGTGAGCAAAGCTGATGTCCAGAACCTTCATTAATATGTTCATCAGCAGGAACAGACACCACAAAAATTAGAGGGAAAAGAAAAAGAAACAACTTCAAAGGCAGGTCTCAGCCACAGGCCAGCTAGCTGGGTAAGGGGCAGATGAAAAGCTCAGGCACAATAGGGATGCTGGGATCAAAGGCACCTCCAGGAGCTGTAATTGTGCCTGCCTAAATTGAGCCCTCACAATAGGCAAACTCCACAGCTACATCTGTGAAATAAAATGTCACTCTGCACGCAATGGCTCCTCACAAAAGATGTTCCTTCACCCAGAGTGTGGCAGCGCACATACGCTGGCATGGCAGGAGAGAGAATGATGATGTTTGTACAGAGCCAAGCAGAGGGCTTGATTTATATTCTGTCTTATCTAGCTTTACTCACCCTTCTGCTTTTCCTACACAATTCTCATCTCTGTGTTATTTGAGCACCTTGCCTCTCCCGGCACCCTGCAGTGTGCACAGATGGGAGCGTCACAGTGAGCCCTGCTTGTGGGTTCAGCTGGATGAGCTCTGCACCCACTCCAAAACTTTCCCTTCGCACTCTGCTAGAGAAGAAATGTTCCCTGGTATCCAATCTACCTCTTGGATTAGGTTGGAAACAGGCCCTGGCACACAGGTCCATGGAGCATTTGCTGTGACAACAGTTTCAGAAGCACTTGGGAGGTCTCTGCAAAAAGCATTTCTCCCATGGCCAGTGGTATTTCTCCCCTGGGGAGTGTTAAATAGCGTACACAGTGCTTGGGGTGAAGGAAGGGCATTTCTCTGGAAGACGTTTTTGCTCATCTGCTTTTTGATCCATCATCAAGTAGGAAGATTTGTTAATTATTCAGTCTCCGTAATTTGAATCTGTTAATAATGGAAGAAGTGGATATTGCTGTAAATTAAAATCAATGGTTTGCTTAACTTCTTTGATCAAATTTGAGCGCAAGCACACTTCTGTTTAATAAAGCAGAGATTGATGGGTTTGCTATTACAGGGAAATGAGATTCAGACAAAATGATTGTTGGTTAGTAGGAATATAGAAATCGCTGAAGAAAAGGAATATAGAATCACTTAGCAATACTAACATGCAATGAATGCTTAAAACCCACGTGGATATATTTTAAAACCTCTTCTGAGTAGTTGTTAATATTTTTAAAAATGGTGTAATTATTTTTTTTCAAGCTCAAATTCTGCTTTCCTGCCACCACCCCACCTTTTCTAACTGACCTCAAGTGCTTCTGCACGTTTTATGCAGCAATTAAACAACAGATCAGCCCTGTTGGCATGGCTGTCTATATCCCCCCTCTGGTTTCTGTTACAGGTCACAGCTCAACTTCCCCACAATTGTAGAGGGATAAAATGACCAATGAATAGCAGAGAGCGCCTTGGACACTGCATGAGGGAGGCAGAAAAAAGAGCTGGTGGGGACAAGCAGGACTGGTCTTCTGGGGCAGGGGAGATGATGCACAGAGGCTGAATGGCCACAGCCATTTCCTGACCGCAACGACTCTGCCTGTGGAGGTGACATGGAGCATCTCCTGGAGCCAGCTGGGCACTTCCTGAGCACCTCACAGCAAAAGTGCTTGTGCAATTGATTCAGAGCCCAGAGCTGTGAGCATTACCAGGTTCCCCTAGAGCAGAGCTTGCTCCTTGATTCAGTAGTGGCCTCAAGGGAAGTGGGGAATACTGGAGGAGCCCGTCTGCTAACTGCAGCCAAGCAATGGCTTCTCACTCTGTAACTCCAGGTGACAGGAGATTTCATGCAGGCCTTTCACTGCAAGTAAGCCGTTATTTGCCTCTCCTCCTCTCTACTCCCCTGATTATTCCTAGGCATAAAAGCAGAGGCTGATTGTTAAACACTTAAAAATCAAGATATGTTATTATATGAGTAAACCTAACAATACGTGTCTCAGCACAGAAACATGACAATAGGGAAGACATTATTTGATCTATGGCTTTCCAGCTGTTACCATATTCTTTTCTACTGCCACGTAAAAATATTAATCAGAAATCGGAGTTAATGTAGAAGCATATAATTTCTCTTAATGCAATGCAAATCGCTGCCTTCACTTCAGACTGTGCATATGGTAGGACCACACCTAGCAAAATCAATTATGTAGTTCACTTCTGTTTTAGAAACAGATGGAAATTAATTTAAAGCTGCAAATAAACAGCAATCCAGGTATCAAAATAACTTTTTTTTTTTAACCAAGGACACTGCAGCAGTGGGGTGGGCAGGAAGGCATAATAAGTGTTTTTCCTTTCGTGCTGAACCTCAGAAAAGTTGTGCAAACAAACTTGCTTTCACTGTAGTGGGGGAATTAAACTCTATCCTACTGTAGACAGCAGCAAGCCAAGCAGGACATGAGCTGCAAAACAAGGGATTCAAGTCACCTTCCCTTGGGCAAAGCTCTTGTGCACATCACTGGTACTGCACCTCCACTCCACGCAGCATCTCCTGCAAGAGCACTTCAGAGGATTCAGCGCTTCAAACAGTTGATAACACTGATTAAAATCAATTGTCAAGATGAAGGGAGGAAGACAGGCTATTTCAATGTTTTAAGCACTGCTACGTGTGGGCTGTGCAGTCAATCAGGTGCGTGCCAGGAGTGCTGTGCTTGGGAGCAGCTGTGCTCTGGGGCTGCTGGGTGCTGCAGGATGGCCCCATGCATTGCAGGCACAGGGATCCCAACTAACAACCCCAGAGGAAAGGAGCTTCCTGACGGTCCATGCAATCACCTCAGTTTGCCTCAGCCTGCCTTCCCTGGACGACCAGTCTGGGACTGAAGACTGACTCTGAGCAATGCAATCCTTTATCATCATCTGCATACGGAGGAAGGTCTGAGGTCTCGGCAGCATGAAAAACTTGTGACGTTGTATGGGAACACGTGCTGAGCTAGGAAACAAACCCCAACACAGCGACCGCCAGGGTGCTGCCTGCACCTTGATGGCCTCAGCCCTGACAGGGCAGCCCAGCTGGCAGCACGCAGCCACAGCCATTGCTATTTCATTGCTATTTCACATAAAACAAAGGACAAAAATCCTGGCTCCACTCCCTCTCAATCAGCAGATCAAGTGTTACATAATTTACACCCACATATGAGAGGATATTGCCACGAGGCTGATGCATGTAGGTATAATCCTTAAAAGCCATTAGGCTGTCACCTAAAATATAAGCTAAAATTAACTTACGAAATTAGCACTAGATTAAGATCATGGGGTTTGCATGGAGGAAGGACAGCTGCTGCCATTGCCGTTTGCTATCTACCAACAAACACCACAAGCCATCTCCTGTGCGAAGCACTGCACAAACACGAGCAACCACTGGACCTCAGCATTGTGTTTTTCTCCTTACATTACGTTCCAACTTTTCCCATTTAACTCCCAATGTCCCCTTCAAACGCTGAATATTCCCTTTTTATTTCCATATACACATAAAAATGCTGTTTGAATATGTGGGGTCTGTTTATCATAATGAGGCTAGCAAATGCTCTGCAACTAGGAAAAAGCAAGTCTCTGGTTTAGGCACGAGCAGGAACTTAAGCACACTATGAAGTGCAGCAGAGATGTAACAATCATTCTCCTTTGAAAATGCTGAATAAAACCAAAGATCAAAGACACCTTTAATCAGAAATTTCTTGACCAGCTTGCAATTAGAATTGTTCCTCAGAAGTAAGACCGATGCACCTTCCAAACAACCTGTGTCAGCTGAACAGGGAACAGAAGATGATGAAAGAAGCACAAAAATAAATGTGGCTTTTGTTGTACAGTCTGTGTTAATGATGTGGTCATCCTCTGCTTTCCAGAGAAGTCACTCCTGCCTATCCCATGTCATACAGCAGTCTTAAACAGAGCAGGCTGTGTTCAAAAGGCAAATACAACAGTGCCAAGCTCAGGAGACCTGATCAAGTGAAGCACCTTATTTTCCCAGCTCTTTCAAACCATAACGTCTGTAATTCAGTTATCATGTAAAATACTTTCACTTTACAGAGACATAACCAACATCACCATTATTTCTATTACATACATAAATACCTCGATCTTTAGTCTCAGCAGTTTAGAAGCAGGGAGTAATTGAATGTATTTGATGCAGATCTATGATAGCCTCCTCTAGCATGGGAGTGGGCTGGGTAATCCAATTTAGGCTCACATTAACCACACTGAGTGTCCACATTTCACATGCTCACAGAAATCTCTGTGACCCTTCTTGCAGTGACCAGCTGCAATAGCAGGGTGTGCTGAGACTGAGCGAGCACAGCTCGCAAGGATGAGCTGCTGCTCCTGGGCTAAAAGCATTTGTTTGCTTGGTTTTTTATTTCTTCTGCCATTAAATTGAAAAAGGGAGTCCTGCTCCATCCACACACATGTGTTTCCCAAAGATAACTCTTGAAACACCATAACAGCAGTTCTTAGCATTTATCAGCATTTCGAGTTTGCATTTTCAGACCGGGAAAAACCTTTGCTCCCATCTTTGCCGTGTGCAAATTGCAAGACTTTCAGATTTAAAAGCATGAAAATTCTCCCTCTACTCTTGTAAGCAATATCTGCACTCAGGGAAATGCTGTTCAATGAGAGGCACTGAGTTAAGCCAGTGGGAGAGTCCTGGCATCAGGCTGTACATGAAAATATCCAGGCTGTGTACTTTTCTCCCTGCTTGTTTACACCTCGAACAATAAAAGTGAAATACAGCTATTGGCTGTCCAGCTTCTAATATTTCCTGGACAGCTTCCCAGTTTCAAGAATCTAGAGAAACAAGAGAGTTTCTTGCCGTCACCCCTGCTAATGTAAGACTTGGCACAGATGAGCTAATACGTACATTGATTTCTGGAATATATTTCATTTGAGAATGTCCTCAACACCCCTCCTGGATCTCAGCCACGTGGAAATCAGCTGCTCATTCACTGAAAGACAATAGCAGGAAGTACTTTTCTTTGAAGACAGCACATGACACTGCCCCATTGAGCTTTGTGAAAGCCCAGCACGGTGCAGTTCATTTGTTCAGCTTCTATGGCTCGTGCCCCTTGAAATACCCAGCTGAACTACTGCCTTCTTCCTCCAGTCCCTTCACCAGCACTACAGTTTCTGAATTACTCAACCAGTCAGCAGGATCCCGAGACAAAGCAGATCAGCTAGTCTTGATGAAAGTCATCTTTAAGAAACCATGCATTCCATTAAGACACCATTGCTCTGCTGTCGCTGTGAGCTGCACTTCAAGCACTGGAGTTCAGTAATGCTGACTCCAGAGGTGGCAGCCTGAAACCTTCCACCCCCAGAGCCTGCATCCATCTACTCACTTTGTAGGAACCTCACTTCTGTTTTTAGGCTCCAGATAGCTAAGCAAAGGATGTGGAAAGTCCTTGAACTGAGTACAAAGCACTTTGATCTCTTGTTTCATTTAAATCTCCTTCTATGTCCCCAGGTAAGTGCACATTCTGAATATTCTCCACAAATCCCCATCGGCTTTCTCTCTTCAAATAAACGTTTGAAGATGTCCACCTGGGCAAGCAGCAGAACAGAGGAAAAGCAATCCGATTCTAAAATTCTGCTTCAGGTTGCTAACTGCACACTTACAAAACTTAACATGTAGAGGCCAAAGAAAGAAACGAGCAAAGGTCTGGAGGGCTGAAATTTGATAGAGTGGAAACACAGGAACCACGTGAGGGTTTAAAGTCCTGTGGAAGTTGAAGACTCTGCATGTTGGTTGGCTTGTATATGACTATATGTGTAAAGTTTTGAGGCAAATGGAGGAGAAAGAGGTTGGCTGCACCCAGCGACTTGAACCATTGGACCAGCCAGCCAAGAGGCATAAGGCTCAAAAAAGATAACAAGCAACTAGCAAGCATTTGTTTTTGTGGGTAATTTTGCCATGTCAGAACAGAGAAACCGGATCCCGACCCAGGGTCTGCAGGTCCCTACCAGCACTGAGCAGCCAAACTGCTCCGCCAGCGGTTGCTAGGGAAGATGCTAGGGAAAATCTCTTAAACTCTCCGCTGAGGGGGCTGCAAAGTGGTTGGCAACTTAATAGTCACGAAACTCTTAATATAGTGATGTTTCTGGAAAGCACTTTCACTGAGGGTCAGTACAGAAGGTTATGTTATGTTTTGGAATTAGTTTTTTGGTGCTGTGAACTTTCTTACTCATTTCGGTAGCTGAGCGACACTAATAGCTACATCAGTTTATAGCTCTTAGCTCCGATGGAAACTTGTGTTCCACAACATGTCACCGTGAGCAGTTCTAAACAGATCCTCACGCTGCTGAAAGGAGATGGCAGCAACAAGGGCTCTGAGTGCATGTGACTTACAGGGAAAACACTGTACTGGACTAGACCCACTGTGCTGGGCTCAGGAAAGCATACTGAACAGTAGTTGAACTGCAAGGAACCAAAAAAAATTGTTTCATTGTACTCCTGTGTCATCCTCGGCTTGCGTTAAGTCCTCCAAATACCCAAGACTCTGTCTGAAGCTATGCAGATAATATCAAACAGTTCGTGGTCAGTTTTCCCACCGCTCAGAGCTATCATCAGTACTGAAGACTTCTTGATCAAGTCAACATGAACTATGTAATTCCTGCCTATTTTCTCTTTGCATTTATTTATCGTCCTTTTCGACTCCCCACTGAGTAGAAAGAGAGCCTGTTTCCAGAGAAATCCTTGAAGTTCATGAGAAGAGTTAGCCCTGGACAGGTCTCCAGGCTCATCTACTGACAGTGAGTGATGAGCTGGCCCATCACCACAGCCCCATGATCTCACTGTGGAAATAAAGCTTTGGAAATAAGTAGCCTTTGTGTTCTCAGGTCCTGGCCTTTAAAACAAATTTGAACAGAAACTAAATGTCAATAGATATAAATCTGAAGATAAGGAGATAGAAAAAACATCAGCTGAGCTCTAAAAGCCAACTGGGAGATCAGGCTAAGGAACTGGGGATGTGGTGAGTAATGTGTTTACACCCATTGGACTCCTGGAACTGGCTTTTAAAAGAGCTCAGAGTTAGCAGGACACACTAAACACTAGAGTCTGCTTTTACATCCATCCAGTGCCATTCTAGGGCAGTGACCCAGTATTCCAGTGGGGAAGGAGGGCTGTGAAATTCATACAGCCAAAGAACAAACCTGGTATCTTAACATTTTGGGGCAATGGAAAAGCAAGAAAGGTGCCTGTGTCTGCATAGACAGTGATGAGCTGTAATCACCTGCTAAGTGAGAAGTGACAGAAGAGCAGATAGGACTGAAAATCAGCTAAGACTTGCTTTCAATGTTTTCATATTGGCACAAGCTCATGTGCCCAGGGAAGAGAAAGGCCTGACTTGGTTCAATCCCATTCCTGCACTCTGATCCACGAACAGATGGATAGCCAGCTATTTCAAAGCACCCTGCCCTCCCCATCTCTCACCAGCAGCAATCAGAGCTCTTTCCTTTCTCCGTTATTCCTCTCTGAGGTTACAACAATGCCAAAGGGCAGTTAAAAGACCAGTTGTTGGTTTATTTACCATTGGTATTCCAGCAGAAACCTGGCTCCTGTCCTCAGCATGACTACAAAGTGCTGAGATCACATTCTTAAGGGCTTTTCTGCAAAGGAATCTTGTTTATTTTTAAATTGCAAGATTCACCATTCCTCAGATGTGAGAAATAGAGAAGCATCTGACACACAAGATCAAATTCTTCTTGCTGTCCAAGCACCACATCCCAGGAAGGTCTTGACTTTTCTAAGGCCATGCTAAGCTTTAACTGGCTGAGAATGGAGCAAAACTGGATCAACTGCAGTCATCTGCAACAGGCAGACCAAGCACCTCCCATTGCTGTGCTCAAAAGTGGAGCAATTTGGCCTTCAGTTATTTGGTTTTCACTCACACAGCCCAGTACTCCCTGAAATCTTCAGCTCCACAGTCATGTCCATCAAGTGCCAAAGCTTGTGTTCAGACAGCAGTCTCATTTAATCAGGATCTGACACTGGGAAGGCAGAGGAGATGTGATGGCAAGTCCTTGGTTAACACACGGGGCAAGACAGTTCAGATTGTGATGGAGGTTCAAACCTGTGACAGTTTGCCAGGCACGGAACTGGTGATTCATCACCACAGCACAGAACAAAATAAATAGTGTAAAGAATGCCCTTAGTAAGAACTGGAGTACTGGTCTTATCTGCACAGGAGATGCACTCTGCTCCAAGGTGATAGTCTATCAACGGTCACTGATACCACCCAATAGCAGGCCCTAATTTCATGGCTGGGAACAAAGCACTAAATATGTTTTGATGTAGTATATCCCTCCTATCTGAGACACTATAAACACCCTTTCCAAAGACATGACTGGCTCCTTCTGCAGCAGGGATCTGGAGTAACAGCTCACTGTAGCTCACAGCACCACAGCCCGATCCCCAAGGTGTCAGAGATATCTGCCCTGGACCTGGGGACTGCCTTCTTCCACTTTTCCTGAAGTCACTCAGGGATTTTTAACTAAGTGGAGGGCAAAAGCCATTAGATTTCTGCCTACAGCTATGCCAACACCCCTCCAATTTGGAGCACAGCTCTCTGTCTGTGACAGTGACACACAGTCCCATCGATATGACACACTGTGGCTCACCAGTGCTGGCAAAGGGCCTCTCATACAGCTCATACAGGTTTGGCAGCAGCCCTGCCTCAAGAGCCCTGCACCAGGTTCCTTGGGAACACGACCTTGAGAACAGCTGGTTCCAGAAGACCCAAAGCTGCAGACAGATGGAGTTTTGCCGGCCTCATGCAGAGGAACATCCCAGCTATGTATTACATCCTTACCCCATGAGGGGATCAGTATACACAGCCCCTCTGCACCCTCTGACAAACTGCATGGAGTAGATCCATCTCCTTGCTCCACAGCTGCCATACAGGAGCATGGTATTGATTTGCAGAAGCTAGAGCTGGGTTTAAAAATTCCATTAATTAAGTGTTGGCGGAGGTGTTTGGAAAGACATTCTGATAAATACAGTGCTATAAAGTGTTTCCCTAGAAACTGAGGAAAGAAGTCCAACAATAAGGAAAGTACCCAGGCTGGTAACAGCTATTGCTCCTGCTGAGCAGCTGCACGGGGAGGCTCAGCACGCAGGACTTGCTCAGGGCTTCTTTGTCTGCTGAGGATTTCTGGTGCTCTGCTGATCACCAATCCCCTCTGAGGCATGCAAATAAGGAAAGGGGATCTCTGCAAAAAGTCTGCTCAGTCCGTAAGTCTGTCTCCATGGAACAGCATGGACGCATGCAACGGTATTACAGGGATGAGAGCTGCCTAGAGAGGCAACTAAGAAGAGAAGAGTGCTTGAAGTTAATTCTGGCCTATTAAGTGACAGTTTAGCCTGGTGTTTCTCAGCTAAACAGAAACGTGATCAGAGGCCTTGAAATAAACACTGATTTAATGGCTTGAAGTGTAGAAGCTGGAAAGGTTTTGAAAAGACCTTGTGTATATATGAGAATAAACACAAGCAGTCTACTTGGGGCATCCTAAGTTCCTTGCTTTCCACGAATCCCCACTGCCAGGGCACTTAGCACACAGGCTCTCTTCTAAAAGCTTTCTGCTCTGTAGAATCACAAATGAAATGTTCCTTGTGTCCCAGCATCTCGGCACAGCCCACTCCCAAAGATACCCACACCTCTGCTTGCAGCCCCAGCTCCCTCTGCCCCTTTCCACAGAGAACCCCCTGCCAGTACCAGCTTTAGGCAACAAACCCACACCACAGCTGGTCACCAGCAGCCCTACTCCCATACCTGGGGCAGGAAGGAGCCTGCTGGGTCAGAAGAGAAGGCTCCGGAATGGTGACTGAGAACAGAATCATAGAATATCCCAAGTTGGAACGGATCCCTCTCAAAATCAAGAATGTGGATCATCAAGGTCAGCTGTCTTCAGAAATACCCGGTGCTCACTGTCCCTCTGGATGAGGGCTTTGGGAATAGCAGCTGGGTTAAATAATGGAGTATTTTCTTTGTTTCCAAACACAACCTATTCAACCAATTTGATTCCTTCTTCCTTCACCTTGCTTCTCATTTCTCAAAGTCAAGACAAGATTAATGAACCCCACAGTTCTGCTGGAGGGCTCTGCCTTTTTCAAAATACTTCAAGCTACAAAAATATCTGTGAAAATACCTTCAGCAAGCAGAGAACTAAAGCTGAAAAAGCCAAGTTCAGAAGCAATTAACATCAATCTAAAATTCAGTTGTTTTGGGGGCTAAGCTTAAAAATAAAAAGCAATTACTGTTGTGACAAACTCAAATAATATATTGTTTCTCCAAAGTTAATTTAGCAAAAGGAGTCTGCCTTCACCAACAGCAACAATAAAAAGGATTATATAAAAAGCTATTTGGTTGCACTGAACTTTCTAGTAATGTTATTCCAAAAAACTTATTTCTCAAGAGCATATCAGCCTTTGCCTGGCACTTGGGAAGCACAAACTCTTCCATACAGCACGAGCAACACAGACCAGCTCTGACCATCCTCACAAGCATCCATTCAAACAGCAGAGAATTCCCTGTCCTTGACTGTGAGTGTGAGAAGAGCCCTTCACCTCCTTCTCCCCTCCCACAGGGACCTGGAAAGCAATGGGAGCACTGGTGCTAAGGGGAAGGGCCGGAGCACAGCGTCCTGGGTTACAGTCCTGGCAGAAATATTTCCAAAGCAACGTGAAACATCACCACATTGTGAATCTGTAGCACGCAATAGCAGAGTGCTTGGTCTAATGAAAACAGCAGCCAACGTGTGAAAATCAGTTTGCAAATTTTGAGAAGTGCTCAGACTGCCCCTGGTCAATAACTGCAGCTTTCCTATGTGCTGCACTCCTGCAAACCACACTGGAGCCTGCCTGTGCCAAAAGCTCTTCTAAAAACTTTACGCCAACAGTTCTCAGGAAGTTAGCACAGTATTTTCAATCAGGTCTTTGCACTGAAACTGGCAAAGAAGACTCAGAGTGGTCTGTCACAGCTTTCAGACGGCAGAAGAGGATTCTGCCACTGTGGACAGCAGTGGAGGCATCTGCAGGGGCTCCTGCCCCTCGGCAGCAAACAGCCTACAGTGAGCATTAAGTGCTGCTGGGCTGGAGCCGGGCAGTAGGAAGGACCATCTCACATTTGCTTATGAATGTACCCAACAAATAGTTTTATACAATTGCTTCAAAAGAGGAGAATAAAGAGAATATTCTTTTTCTGTTTTACAGCTCATTCAGGGGCTCAAGTTTTTATTCCAAACCACTTGACAGTATCTCATTAACCTACTGCATATAATAAATGCTCCCAATAACAATCACCAAGTCACAAGAAATTGAAAAATCCTATAAAATATAAATAGAAATACTTGCAGGCTCATTTATTTTTCAGCTCCAATATTAAAGAAAATGAGGCTTGCCACCCCTCTGTGATAAATACAAATCCCAGCACAGACTGTCAAAAATTTCCAGGAACATATCTCTAGCCTCACACTTTGAAAAATACATAACCATTTTCTTCCATGTAAAGGAAACATCTGTAAAGCTGAATCTGCCTGCAGTGTTCAGACAGGTGGAGAGATGCAAAGCTGTTCCCCACTGGAAAGCTTGGCATCCCCTGGGTCACTGCACCAAACACACACGAGGGTAGGAGATGAGCCTGCTGCTTCCACAGGGCTCAGCTCCAGCAAAGCCAACCTGTCCATCTTGCTGCTGTCCTCATGTAGTCAAAGAGCCTCCTGTCTCCCCAGGCTTTGCTTCCCTTTGCCAGAAGATTTTGCATGGGAGCACACCCAAGACCCATGGGGACCTGAGAGCTCCCACCACGGCTTCACGCAGTGATGGCAAACATATGGGACCCCTGGCTTCAACAGAAAATATTCAGCAAAAAAAAGCTGAAATCAGGGTGGATAAGGGAGGAACAGCAGGTTCTTGCTGGTAGCTGACAAGCGAAGTGTTCAAAGCCAAAAATGTACACTATGGAAAAGAATGGGAGCAAGATTAAATTATACACCTAGAAGGAAGTCTGTATGTGCCACCAATCATGAGAAATGAAGGACTGCATTAGTATGGCTCAAACACAGCCACAGCCAAAATTGAACCTGAAGTATAACGAAAGTGAGATTTGACCACAGTGTTGGATCAGAACATCCAGGCAGTGGTGAATCAATATTTATGCTGAAGAGCTTTCAAACTGCCACAGTTTTTTCATTCATCAGACCCCTGAGAACACCTTACGCTGCCTTTTAGCATCTAAACATGCTGTCAGATCTGCCATGGTCAGGCCGATCAGCTGGTGGCACCTGCTAATTCCCAGCAGAATGCAGCCTCTTCAAGAACTGCCTCTGAAAGCCCTTCTCCTGGAGCTGTTCAGAGGGCATTTTTGGCAGTGAGCCGACAGGGCAGACAGGTATCCCTGCAGCAGGCAAACCCTCATCCTCTCTAGCACTTCTCATGGTGTGCTATGCTGCATGCTTTTAAGTATTGCAACTGGAAAGAAAGAGGATAGATACCTAGAAAGTCTAAATCTAACAGGATTCAGCTTTGTTTTATCATTGTTTAATGAGCACATTCCACTTAAGCTGCAGTTTTCCTGGCAGTAGCAGCACTCCACCCACCAAAGGACTAATCCACCCATAAAGAGGCAGAAATGCTGTAAAGGACTATTGGAAATATCAGCCTAAACTTTCGAAGATACAAGTACAAGACCCTCATAGCATCTGTCTCCATCAATGGCAAACAGAACATTACCAAAAAGCATGAGCAACGTAAGGTGAGCTCTCAGCTCATAAGCTGAGAGATTTTCCTTCTGTGAATGTGGAAATATATTTGGGGGGATTTTTTTTTTTCATCACTGTCAGAAATAGATTTTTTTTCCTAACATCTTCAAAGGAAAAAAAAAAATGTAGGGACAATTGTCTGGTGCCAGCACCTTAATTCCCTTTACAGAACAGCTGCGGTAGCCTACGCATTTAACTACATTTCTGGTATTAAAAAGTCAAGACACATTTCATTAGGTAACACACATTACCTTTCAGCATTGATTAGCAGGTTATAAACGTGCCCTGCTAAGTGTGCATTAAAGCAGCAACCTGGGTTACTGGTGACTTTCTGATGCTTGAGTAGGTGAATGGGAGCTAGAAATGTTCCCTCTGATAGCACAATGATTTGAGGAGATCCATTAAGAAGATAAATCATCTTTAAAGACGTATCATCTCTCTCTGTGCACACAACTGAAGAGAGTGGGATGCAGCTGGCAGAGCTAAGCCCAAGCTTCACAGCTACAAAGCTGTGAAGACAGTGTGGTATGGCACAAAGGGTCCCTTTGAGGGCAACATCATGTTTCCCCTTCTTCTGTACTATTTCTTCCTTCTCCTTTCAGTAACTCATTAGGGAAAGGTTTTCTGGAAGATCAGATTACATACATTTCTATCCATGCAATTTCCTCCAAGGCATTTCTCATGTCACCTGAGTGCCCAGACAGGGGAAGGGTAAAGAATTGCTTCTGGAATTTTAAACTTGAAACATCAAAAAATATATTTCCTAGAGCTAATTCTAAGGAAACACTGAGGAAATGCACAACTCTCATCACTACTGGCATATTGCTTCCTCTTGTGTCTGTGCCAGCAACCCAGGTTTGGTCAGATGTTTCACACCCTTGTGTAAAGGGGATTTGTGGGCCTTAAGTTCAGCTCCCCACACAGTTCAGCATCGCTGTCTGCTTGGCCAGTCAAAAGGCCAAGAAGCAAAGGGACAAAACCCAGTCCTGCAGAAAAATCCCACAGATCACATCTGAGAATGGCAGAGCCAGTGCCAGCCCCAGGCCCTAGGGACAGCTATGGGCAGGATCCAGGCCTCCTGAACAGTTTATTTTGGCATCATCACCCTTCCAGGATCAAAGTGATCGGTGCCAAAATGTGTCAGTATAAATACAGAGAGATCGAGTTGACAGTTTTTATGCCAAAAAAAAAACAAAACCAACCCAATCAAAACTCAGCTCAGATTCTCAATAGGCAGATTGACTTATGCCTGGTCTCTGATGGGATCTTATCTGTCCTATTGCAAGGAAGTCCAAGATTCATCTAAGCCACACCTTACATCTACACAAATAAAAGAGCAAAACTAGCCACTGCTGCACAAGTGGAGACCTTAATCTACAGGCAGACAGCAAAGAACACCCCACAGCTTTGCAGGCACACCATAGCAGCTCACTGGTTGGATGAGACGTGGTACAGGAGCCATTCAGTGCATCCTACCTCACATTAACATCAAGCTCTTCCATCACAGGCAATAGGCATAGGTAGCTGGGTGTTCAATGTCCATAGAAGAGACCTTGTCCTGCAGTGGAGAGAGTCAGAAAGGAGAGTTATAAATTAAAGAACCTCTAATGGGTTCACATTTACCCCAGTGATGACACCCATTCACTACATTTTACCCCTGGTTACTGCTCTGGTCTCTGTTGACAGCAGAGGTTAAGTAGAGGTGTGGTATGAAATCATACCGTTGCAAAGAGTTGCCATAACACAGTTGTCTGCTATCTGCCCAGGCATACCTAGATATAAGTGACTTCTTCCAGCCTGTGCTATATATATGCCTTCCCATTCAAAATGGGACATGACAACATACAGCTGCACAGGCCCTAAGTCTTCCAAACATGCAAACACTCAAAGCAACGGGAAGTTGTTTAAATACAATCAGTTAAGGAAAGCTTGCGAAACCTGGCTGGGAAAAGACAAGCTAGAATGCTTGGTAAATTAGTTTCTGTTTTTACATGAAATTAAAACATTGACTTTCAACTAAATTAAAACAGGTTTCCTGTGACACTGTATTGTATAGCCTCATGAATACTTAATAGTAGTACTGTAATTACAAAGAACTAAATGATTTGCAGCTCGAGTTAAAATAAATGTACTTACTCCCAGTAACACTAAGTGATATAAATATTAATGGGGCTTTTAATTCTATCAAAAATCCATCATGAGAAATGAATACACCATCCTAATAATGAGAGTGTGTGTTTGCTGCTGTTAACGGAAAAAAAAAAATGGGATATGTTTCTGAGCATTTCTGGCTTTTAATTGCCCCTTGTGTTATTTCTCTGGAGAGCCAAGGATAATGCTACCACCACGGCACTATTCATAATAACTCAAATGAAAATAATGTCATTGTGGTTACTTGGATTCAGAGATTGCAATAATACTGAGTCAGGCTTCCTGGATGCGATGCCAGGTTTGTCGTGCAAATGAACACCCACTATCCAGGCCTGGTTCAGCACTTACCAGAATTAGCACTTCAGGAGGTATAGACTATACATAGTTTTGCCAACAAAACTCACACAAGAGAGAGTTTTATCTGAGGAAAGACTTTAATATGTAGACTACTGCTGCGTTTTGCAAGTGTAAGGATGACAAGTCTAACACTTTTCATCAAGTCACCTCTGCATCCCTAAAAAATCAACTCCAATTTTAATTTGGAGGCGAAAATATATCATCTCCTCTGCTCCAGCTCTGGAGTTTGTCCATGGAATGGAATGTCTGGCAGGTTGCAGGGACAGCTGCCTGTCAAAGATGCAGGAAGAATATCCTAGAAATGTTCTTTGGGGATATAAAAATACAATCAGTATTCTCTGAGCTCAAAGTAATGGACAAAAATAAACTTAATTATTTCATCTCCAAAGAGACCTGAGTAACCTCCAAGTAGAAACTGCTTATTTGGCATATGAGTTGAGTTAATTGAAATGAATTTGTAGGAAACGCATAAGAATGGGTCTAATACAGTGTTTTGTTTCAAATCAAGGCAGGAGCCCTTTCTTTCCCGTTCTGTCATTCAGAAAGGATAGCCGTACAGCAAACAGGACACGCAATAAATTGCAGCCTGCCACAGCTGGCGGGCACCACTTCCTTCTGCCTCACTGCAGCCTTCAAAAGCACGACATCGTCCCAGTGAGCCATGCAGGAGGCCGAGGACCAAAGGGGCTCACTGACTCCACCATGGGCAGAAAGATAGGGCAGAAACAGCCCCCAGACCTAAGATACTCACTTGGTCTTATGCTGAGTTAGCACAGGTGTGCCACAAGGAAAACCTGAGTAGCTGACGCTGACTCAAGGAAAACTGTTCCTTTGCTGTGCAGAAAAGTGGCATGAGCACTCACTGTCACTGTGGGAAGGCACCGCACTGTGCTGCTTGCTGCAGTGTACACCTGTTACAGTTCTGAGCTGCAAGGGAAAGATGTACGTGTGGGAGTGAGCAAGAGCAGAGGGTGGGCATGAAACAAAAAAATGCCACCCATCTGCACTACCCCAGCCCACATCTTCCCTTCAGCATTAGTATTTTAGAGGACTTCTTTCCTTTTGCTTCTCCCCACAACAGCACAGAGGTGGGATTTGCAATAACTGGAGTCCCAAAGAAAAATGACACAATATCATATAATGCAAAATCTCTCAAAGAATTACTCTGTAAACATATTTGGCTCACATTAAGGGCCTGGTGCTGTTCTTCGTTATTAAAGTGATTACTCATACTCAATTAGGAAACTGTCCTCTGCCTCAGAGAGACAACAGTCCTCCCAACTCAGCCTGCATGCCACCCAGCCCACCACACAGCCCCTCCTGCACAAAATAGCACATGAACACTGCATTGTTAGAACAAAGTGGAATATTTAGTTGATTGTGTTATCACAGAATGATAGAATGACCTGGGTTGAAAAAGACATCAAAGGTCACCTAGTTTCAATCCCCACGCTGTGGGAAGGGTCGCCAACCACTAAGATCAGGCTGCCTGCCACATCCAGCCTGGCCTTGAATGCCTCCAGGAACAGGATGGGATTATCCTTAAATCAGGTAATCAGAAAAAAAAATACATATCTATATTAATGATATTTTAGAGTTTAAAAAAAAAAAATGGAATTCTTAAGCTAAAAAGCCATTGCAAAAAACCCCAAAGAAACTTCACTGAGATCAGCACTTTTGGCAGTATTTTCCACAGCAGCGAAGTCCAGCATTTTTAATGGAAAAAGTTTAAAGCATGGCATCTTCAGCAAGCTTGACATGACAGCTCCATAGTCTCCTCCGTGTGACAAGAACTCTTCATCTTATTTTATTCTCCTCTAATCAGTGCTACCAAAAAAGAGCAGATATACCATATGTGGATGACTAGTCCTAGTCATCACTGACTGCGCATGAGACTGGCTCAGACATGGGAAAAGCAATCCAGTAACAAGTCTCAGCAAGGCTGCACTGATGGCATTCAGTGAAATCAGAAGCCACCCATCTGTCAAGAAGAGATCAGCTGTTTGTGCCTCATACCTTCACCCAGCACACCACTAAGGCAGCTCAGCAATGGTGGCCTAGTTCTGCCTCTCCACTGCTTTACCTCCACAGTCATGGGATGCAAGAAAGGAACAAGAACATGGGTGAACCAATGCACCTTCCTAACCAAGTTGTAGAGACTGCTGGGGATCCTTTACTCAGTAGCTTTAAGATGATAACCAGGAATTCACTTCTCCAAGACCACGGGTGAGCTGGCCAGCACAACTACTGTCCTCTCTTACCTGACCACAGACTCGCCTGCTCTGCCCAGTGGCCTTGGTAGGTTTTGCTCCCAGGAGCCTTGTTCTGCCTGGTAGAAATGGAAACGTCCTGCAGTGTGACAGCCACGGCCAAGCCAGCCTTGTGAGAATTTTTTCTTGCAAGGTACTAATTAACTGAGACACTGACACATTCTTTATCCAATTTATTCCCATCCTACTCAAGCCACATCTAGTTCCACTTTCTGTCACTGCTGAGCTGATGACAACAGAAAAGTTGAGTCACTCCCCTGAAAAACTTACACCTCCATTTCTCGCATTGCTGGATTATGCTGCTTCATCATTTGTGACACCTGAAATGAAACAGCGCTGAGGGTGGACCGAGCAGTCTGAAAAGCCCATCTCATTTCACCTACAGATGCATACTGTTATACTGCTCTTCTGCACTACAGTGGGGGAGGAGGATATTAAAAAGATGCTGTTTCTGACTCTGAGAACTGGACTTATCCCTACAGTTCTCTGACTTCATGCCTCTCTCTATAAACTCAGAGTAAAAATTGGCCTTTCTCCTCACATCTTTTGCCAGTCTTGTCTATTTGGAGCAGTGACAATGACTTGATGCAGCCTTTGACTTCGCTGTAGAAGTCGTGAAGACACAAGTTGTTAGTGGGTAACAGCGGAGGAAGATGAAAAGAGACTGTCACAGATGTTTGGAAAGCCTGTTCAGCCTTCCTCTGGAAATGGTTATCCTCCACATCTTAGAGAGTAAATTCTTCTAAGTACAGGGAGTCATTCAGTTTTCTTCTAGCATTTGTGATTCCCAGTTGAAGCCAGAGAAGCACCGACATAAATAAAGACTGCTAACATCCGAGTCTGTGGTTTCAGGAGGCTCCTTACTTTCTGTAGTGCACATCCACTAAATTAAAACTGGAATTGAATAAAAAAGTTGTTCTCTGATTCCCAGCATATTTCATATTTGGAGCCATTTTTTTTGTAGCTCCATCTTCAGCATTATCAGAGAAACAGTAGGTGTTAACAGAGGCCAGATGGATATACCAGTACTGTGGGGTGAAAGCCACCCAATCCAAAACTAAACTCTTGCTCAACACTAAATTCTTGCTCATCACTGCTTTGGACAACAGCCCCAAACCCTCCAAGTACTGCAAGAGTACATCTTCTTCCAGCCCACAACAACACCTGAGGAGCTGCAGATGCCATAGGGATCCAACTACTTCAGACCAATAAAGTACCTCTCTTTCCTCTGTTCATTTCTGATAAAGATGCTGTCCCCTCCCATGGCACTTCCTGCCTTCATGGCCATTGCTGTGTCCTTTTCTCCTTATAAGGACAAAGCTGCAAAGTAGTCCTTCAGTTGTCAGGGACAGATTGCTGAATTGACTTTAAATGAACATCATTCCAGCAGGTTAAGCACTTTGCTTAAATGGGCAAAAGTAAAAAGATGAAATTGACGTGTCACTTGAAAAAAGGAAATGAGTCCAGCTTTGAATAGACAAAGGCAAGAAGCGTCCTTTCACTGAAGGGTTATTTTACAAAATGACTCTTTGAACTCCGTGGTTTTACAAACCCAACCCATAGTGCTAAGTTTAGCAGGTTTACATCCTCGAGTGACGCAGGACTTGCAGATGGTGCGTGGCTCAGAGCGAAAGCAAGCACCTTGTCCCACGTGTCTGCAGACACACAGGTGTTTCTCCATTGCCATCCTGGCACACACACCCTGGCAGCCAGCATCCCTCAGCCTTGTCACCCCTATGCCAAGTTATTGCTCTGCACTTTCACAAAAACCAGACAGAAATACTAACACAAAACTCAAGGCTGTTGCCCTGCAAAGGACACAGCTGCAGTTCTGTCCAAGGGCTCTCCGAAAGCAAGCCCTAGCTGCAAGGTCCTGCACCAACAACACATAGAGCAAATCCAAGCCCCTCTCCAAACCGCCACGAGCAGCTGTGCCGGCTGAGCCCAGGGCTGTTAGCTCATGTCATACCTTCTGCAGAGCCTTGCAAATCAAAGTCTTTTCCCAGTCATATGATATTAACAGTCAGGCTACAAAAAATGGTTGCCTTTTGCTTATGAATGACATACCCATTCAACGTGTGCCAGGAACAGCAAAAATACCAAGCGATTTTTCTCCTAGATGCATGATTTTATCTTCTTGAGGAACACTGAAGCAAACTTTATTTTAAAGCTCTTGATAGCAATAAGACAAAATGCAAACAAACCCAAGTATTTACTTCTGTATTTACAGCAGTAAAGTTTCTATGGGCTGCTCAAGGGTGACATTGTTCTGTTCCAGAGACATCTGTATGAGATCCTTCTGTGTACCAAGCTGTGTTTGTATAAGAGCTCTGAGGAGAGAAAACAGCTATAAAACTTGAGGAGTTATTTGCTGTGACATTAGTATTATGAAATTTCGCACCTCACCGCTCTCACCTTCAGCAATTACTACCAGTTGGTAATCAGAATGCTCCAAGTCTTTCACTGCAGTATCAAGCCCTCAGCACAGGAAGCCAACAGAAAGATCCAGCAGGAGGCTGTTGGTCTCCAAAAGACCAGGATACAGCAGGAGATCAGTCAATAAATGAAGGCAGGAAGGGAGTTGAGTTCAGAGTGTGTCCATAGCGGGGATGGAAGCAGACAGGCATGATTTACCTGACACTTGGACAATTGGTTTTGTGCTTGCAAGGACAAACCAGTGTTATTGTTCCCTCATCACCACAAAGGGCTAAAACCACAATACCGTGCTGCCCTCCACTTATCCCTTCAGAAGAACCTTAAGTGTGTTTGACAGGGATTTGTACAGGATGAACATGCTTCATTCCTGGAGACATGTCATAAAACTTCCCTACAATTCACTGCCATTTTTTCCCTACCTAGAACACACTTTCCAGCTCCTCTGTTGTCAGCACACCAGCAAATAACCAGGGCATGGAAATTGGTGCCCCAGAATAGCACTGGCTGTACTTTCTACAATTGCCATCAACTACATTTTCTTTGTTGTCCACTGAGAAGGAAACACACAGCAGATAAATATGCAATATAAACGCCAGGAAAGCAGAAAACCTTCATCTGAGACACAGGTGTGATGGCAGCAAAGGCAAACCACAGCTCATGAGAGAGCTGATGAGCTACAGGGTGCCCAGCAGCATCATTAACTCAGCACACAGTGATCCTGTCCTCGCCAAGCTTTATCTGAGACCCCCACTTTTATCAGTTCTCTAATAAATAATTAGCCATTACAGCACTCTCCTACTGCAAATGAACTGCAGAGAGATGTGCTCCCGTGGCAGAGGTTAGCTCACAGCCCAGCAGGGACACTGTGGGCTGTGACGCGTGCAGTGACTCAGACCCAATCCTCTTAAACAAGAACAGGTTCCAGCTCCTGCTTTAAAAAAGCTGCCCTGCTCCAAAGCAAACAGAGAAATGCCCAAGAAGAAGGGCATTCATCCCAGCCATGGATATGCTGCTCCAGCCAAGCGAGCAGGCAGTGAGAGGAACCTCACAGCCAGCATTTTGCTATCTGGGGCTACCCCTTGCTTGCAGGAAAGCCTTTTCCACCCATTCCTCTGCCCCACATGGATTCCCATACTGTCTGCAGAAGCTGGGGGCTGTGAAGGAACAGTGGGGCAAAGCAGGGGGGTGAGCCAGGACAAAGGTGGGTTGCAGAGCACAGGCCACAGCAGGCCGCAGGCACTGAGCAGGGACACGTTCCGCTCCCCATCTGGAGGCCGCGCATGGCTGACTTTATGGTGTTGGAATAAGATTCCTCTCTGCATTTTTATCGTTGCCATGAGATGGCTTTGTGGCCCATGAAATGCAAGGAGGAAGAAAGCCCCTGCTTTGAAGCCCTGCACCATGACACCTGCCACTGTTTATCTGCGGGATCAGGACTTGAGAAGAAATCAGAATGTTTCCTGGCATAGGTGTACTTGTTTGTTTTAATTACTTCTTGGAACTATGACTAATGAAATCAGCAGAGGTGCACGGAATTAGTGCTGTGATTTCAGCTGTGTGAAGAGGTTAGTAGAAGCTTTGTGTCTCACCCATTCAAATTCATAGAATCATTTGAGTTGGAAGGGACCCTTAAAGGCCATCTGGTCCAACTCCCTGCAATGAACAGGGACACCACAGCTCCATCAGTGCTCAGAGCCCCCCCAGCCTGACCTCGGGTGTCTGCAGGGATGGAGCACCACCACATCTCTAGGAAATCTTTTCAAGTGCTTCACCACCCTTATGATAAAAAAAAAAACTACGACTGCTACTGGAAGACCTGAGCCAGAAGCATTGTGCTGCCCCTGTGCTGGAGTGGGAAAGCCACAGATCTAAGGGACATTCTAAGAGATGAAAGAGAGACAACCTCCTCAGAACTGCAGATCTGTGTAACCAACCAAACTGACTCATGCCTCTACAGCCATTTCTTCACACCACTAAAAGATGACAGGTTGTGCAGAGGGAAGACTGGCTGAGAATATTCATCTTAAACTCATCTGCCTCCGCCTCTCTTAAAAAGTCAGTTAGTTGAGCAGCAAGCTGAAGTGATCACAGTCCCCATGAGAACATGTGATTCTCCTGATCTGTACAAAATATATAAAGCACATGGCTATTACCTTCATTGGTTAGGAAGCTGATACCATCAGGAAAAGTCAAAAGGTTAATTAAATAATTACTTCTTGAAAAGACTGAGATGCTGCAAGAGGGAACACACTGTAATACTTTCTCAGCACATAGGCTTTGATCTTACCTAGGGTAGAGCTTGTTCTAAGCATTTCATAGCAGTAACAGAACTATCCTGAGATGACTGCACTTGCTTACATACAGGAACAATACAGCAGAGACCCTCTCTGGTGGCGGTCAGAGGGAAGCCACCACAGTATGCAGCTTTTCCTGAGGGAAAGCAATTGTGATGTTTTGGTCCCTAACCTGGCTGATCCAGCTGCCAAGGGTTTGAGGATGCAAGGGTCTATCCATCATCCCACAGCAGGCATTTTAAGTCAACTCCAGCCCCGTGAGGCTACTTAGGACAGCCCTGGACAGAAGCTGTGCTGAAAGGAGGTTTGGGTAGGCTGGGGATGCAGAGGGCTAAGGAGCAGGCCAGCTGGTTGGCAATTGCTGGGGAAGAATATGCTCATTTCCATGCCCTAACACAAGCCGTGGGGCACAGGGCTGGAAAGGATATTCAGGGAAGGGATGGGGACCTCTAGCACAGAAGAATGGAGCAAGCATGTAAGTGTCCCTCTGTGGGTGAGGCACCTGTCCTGGGCAGGCTCCAGACACTGAGGTCAAGCCCTGCTTAGGAAGCAAACCTGTCAAGAAGTGCAATTCCATAACCAGCTGTGCAGAGCTGAGCACCTCCCAGGATGCTGCTGCTGTTTTCAACTTCTCTTCAATTGAATTACCAAGCTACTGAAACATTCCCAGGTCACTAAAAGCGAAGAAACCAAAATAAACTCGACACAATGAGACCTCAAGGGCTGACCCTGAAGACTGCTCTTCTTTGGATAAAATCGTGAGTTTCACAGCACTCCTGGTAGAGGGAAAAGAGTAAATGAGCACACAGGGCAAGCTGCTTCCAGCAGGTTATTTCCAAAATAAGAATGACAGGACACACTTTAGGTGGGCTGTAAGTTCTCATCAGCCAGACTTTCCAGGTAAAACAAGCTGTCCAGACACTAATTGCGTCTGGCACCAGACACCCAGCAGCTATGAGATGTTACATGGCTCATTTTCTACAGTTTCATAAAGAACTGTTATTTCAACCAGCACACATACTTGGACCGAGTGCATTTTTAAAATTCTGCTCATATCAGACTGCAACTCCCTGAAAAACGGCATGAGGCTGGTTTCTGTCAAACTCTCTAGAATGTAACCCATGCCATCACTTTCCTTGTGCTGGGGAGCAGGGCACTGGCGTCTTACTTCGTGTTGCCAGTGAAGTGCAGTTTCATAGAACCACTGAATCATAGAATCGTTGGCTTAGGTTGGAAGCGAACTTAAAGCCCATCCAGTTCCAAACCTCTGCCATGAGCTGATTGCCCCCCAACCAGATCAGGTTGCCCGGGGCCCCATCCCACCTCGTCTTGTGCACCTCCAGGGATGGGGCAACACAGCTCCAGGCAGCACTGTCAGCACCTCACCACCCTCTGAGTAAAGAATTTCTTTCTAACATCTATCCTAAATCTCCCTTTTTTTTAGTTTAAAGCCATTCTCATTCTATCACTATATGCCTGTGTAAAAAGTCAGTCTCCCTCCTGCTCTGAAGGAAAACAATAGATCTGGTAGGCACTGGATGCCGGAGGCTTCACTCCTTATTTCTGGTGATTCTGGAATGTGCATCCCACTGAGGATGAGATTTGCTGAAGCAGCAGGCACCACCCTGGACCTCAGTTACTCCCTCACCCTGCTGCATGATGCAGAAGAAAGGCTGAGCACAATCGTATTTGGACAAGGCTTCTACATTGGACAAAGTGGTGCTGTGATAGGAGGAAATATTCACTGAAGTGAGACACGGTGACTGTGGCAGGCAGTTCTTTGTGTTTAAATGGAGCTGAAAACAGAGAGTCAAAACAGGAGGAAGGATTCTAAAAGAAGAGATCAAGAAACACCAGGTCCTGTCCCTACAGCACCAAGAAGCTTCCATACCCACAACTCCATACAGGGGTAGGAGTCTGACATCACAGCTGCTTAGCATTTGCAAAAAACACTGCAATGAGAAGCAAGGGAAGCTGGTAGTTATGGGTATGCAGTCGGGAATTAAGTAAGTAATAGAAGTAGCAGGCAGATCTGCAGGTGCAGAACAGCTTGATTTTGGGCGTATTAGGAAGAAAAGAAATATTACAAGTTAGGCTGATCAGCCAGAAAGTGGTAGAGTTGTTGATCGTGATTCAGGAAAAGTAGATATGACCAATAAGTACTTCTGTGCTATTTTTAGGAGCCATGTTATGTGATGATGAACTTTTCCATCCCCACAGATATCAAACAAAATGCTGAGCAGCAATTACTAATGGTAGACACTTCAAATTTAGCATGTCCAGATATTGTAACATTGCCTTTACAGAGATTTTTCAGAGGCCTGGGTGAGAAACTTTACACATGGTTGGTAAACTTTGATCTTCAGAGTTAACAAAAAAACCCCAGTATTTTGAAATAACAAAATGGATGATCTAGGCAATTATAAACCTGCCAATTCAAGACTGATCCCCAGCACAGTGATAATATGCATCGTAAAGCATGCAATGCATCAAGAATTAAAGATGGGAAGCAGAATTTGGCAATACGGTGAAGATTAGAGGAAAAAAAACCTTGCTGTCTTTCTGTTTTCAGGGCTAATCAACAGCATTACCATAACAGTAAGAAGCTGCTGTATACTCTGATTCCAAAAGAACATTTGATTTGGTACATGAGGCTTTCATATAGAAGTGAGTGCAACATCAACTCAGTACACGACTCCTGAGCCGAGTAAAATTCAGTATAGTGAGGAGCCTCAAATGTGAATGCAAACTGGGAAATATTGTCCAACAGTTCTGCTTCTAATGTGGTCCTCTGGGAATCTGTTATTGGTTTCCTGCTACTCATTTTATTTTTTCATCTGTGTCATGGAAAAAAAATATTGAAATTATCATTTAGAGTTTGTCTGGATATATTTTCCAAGAAAACAATATGCATTTGTGTATAGCCTAGGTGAGACAGCCAAAATAAGGAAGTACTAACAGGACAAGAGCAATTTGGCTTTGGAAATAAATAACTCCAAAAAGGACACGAGATGCCTGCTCATTGCCACTCATTTCAAGTTCCTAATGCCATTTGTGATGGCTAATATAATTCTCGGGAACATCTTGAAATGGGAAGGCAGGTAACCAGGCTGCAGTTGGCTGCTCCATACTGATGTTGGCATTTAAGAAAGATGTTGGATAGCGGAAATGCCTACCAGAAAAGCTATGAGCCTTATGAAAGAACTGGAAGATGCAGTTTTACAATGCAATTCTTTTGGAGAATAATCCAGTTAGTTTGTTCCAGGACAGGCTGAAGAAGGTCTTAGCATATCCTGTAAGTACACACTCAAGAAGCAGGATGATACTATTCAGTGGCTGAATACTTTCTGGGGTTGAAAGTTGAATGCAGGCAAATTTAGACAAGTAAAAAGCACATATTTGACTTGCACTGACCACAGTCCAGCAGTGCAGTATGACCAAACACACTCTTACCAGGAGGCAAATCACTGCAGATAATGGCAAGGTGAGAGCTGTGAGCTGATCAGAGGACAGGAGAGCAGAAGTGGGAGCTGCTCTGGAGAGCCTGGCTAATGGAGGGCAAAGTGCAGACTGGAGAGATGAAATTGCAACGTGGGGGTGTTGCAGGAGCACCCAAGGATTGAGTAACGCATCCAGACTGACGTGTGTGGCAATTATTTGGTAGCTATTTGCCATCTCTAGTCACAGATTTCAGCCCTTCATTCTTGAAATACAGAAGATCGTTCCCTGGAAGCAAGATTCAGCAGAAACCTGTGAACACTTATAACTGATTGAGATATTTTCTTTCCTTTCACATACAAAGCACCAAAATCTCACTGCCTGTCTAAGCAAGAGAAACTTCTGATGTTCAGACAATAGGATTGTGGAAACCCGATGCTTAAAATAACAAGAAGGAGAAAAAAAAAGACATGTAAACTATAAACCTCAGCTTGAGGAACAGAACTTTCCTTCTCCCCATCTGTAAGAGGAGAGAAAAGCATTACTCCTTTGCACCCCCTGAGACTCCAAGCTTTTTCAGATGAGATGTAATCACTCTGGAGAGCTGTTGGGAGCTTTTGTTCAAGATTTCATGCAACTCAGAGAGAAGCAAGCGCCACTTGGGAGCGTTGTGTTACACTAATTGCTGGGTAAAGGAATGCAAAAAGAAAGGTCTGCGCATTCCCCAACACTGCCTGCCATGTTTCTGCTTATCCAAATGCTTGCTGACTTACTGGTGGCATTCAGGATGAGGCAGCCAACCACACCAGACACTCTAATTATAGCATGACCTGTTACTAATTACTGTTTGACTAACCCTCTGCTGTTGTATTATTGTGCTAAATGAATGATATCCTCTGGCAACATTTACAGAACTAATTTCCCATTCAGCCTGAGGAGCCAGAGAATGAACATGAGGAAAGAGCTGAAGGTCTCTCATGCCCTGGAGGACTGCTGAGCAGGCTGGGATTTTTCTGACCACGGCATTTTCAAGGCATTGCACCAATACTGTCGAGCCCCAGATGTTTCATTGCATCACGCACAGTTTGGTAAGACTGCTGATCAAATCTCCTTATTCTCAAGTGCAAAGCATCTCTGACTTTTCAGCAGCCATAGCCACCTCTAGAATGACACAGTCCTGGGTGTGCAATACCCACTCCCCCTTTGGCACACAGAAATATTGCAGAGAATCATAAGCAACTATGCTTTTTCTTAAAATAATGGTGAGCTTTCAGCTTTGTTTCCCCTTTATAACAACCTGTGAAAACTACAGCAAGGTAAATACTACAAAAATATGCATTCACATATTTAAACAAACGTTCTTCTGTTTCTGGGTTTGCTTTCTGTCAATATCCTAGCAAAGGAAGTGACTTTCAAGAAAGCTCATGGGAACAGCAGGGTTTGAACCAAACATTGTGCATTATTCATTACTAACAAGTTCTCGATGTGCAAAGGAATGGCTTTCAGTCATATACTCTCTGTAGTTATTGGTAGTGAGGTCTTCCTAATTCTTGAGTGCAGCCGGACTCAGATGTGCTGCTCCTGTGCTAAATGGGTGTGGAGGTCACACTGTGCTCACTGCAGGAGGCACAGAAGGGATGCTCTGTGGCACCAGGAGTGCCAGAAGTTTGTTATTTTAAAATCTGCTGGCTTTTAAGCATTAAAAAGGGTTGGTCACAACCAGATAAACCAGCTTAACCAAAGAGCTCAGATTTCTTGGATTCTGTATCTCAAACACCTAAGCCACGCCTTTGTGGCTTCATTTGGGGGCTAAAGTCTGATGTGGACATGGAGGTTATACATCAGCTTCATCTACGAGCTATCTTTCATCATTTTTATACCAATATTCCCTTACTTCTGCCACAGCGTTGGAGCCTTGCTCCTCTGTGATCGCAATACTTGCATGCCCAACCCTTGTTGAATCCAGTGTGCATCAGCTGGGGTCTAGGTGTGACCAGAGTCACCCCTGTCAGCTGGGGTCTAGGTGAGCAGAGAATCTGAACTATGCCATAGGAACTGGAAAGCAAAGTCAGTGCCTCTGAAGAAGATGCAGAGGGGAATTCACACCCTGCTCAGCACATCCTTGGATGCTCCAGACTGGACCGTTTTCTCCACTTTGTTTCCAGATGCTTACAGGGCAGCACAACAAGTACACAGCTGTGGGGGATAACAGCACTGCTGCACCTTGAGGAGCTGCACAGAAAGAAGCTTTAAAAGTTTTTATTGTGATTTTGTCCTCCGCTTATGGAGTACAGTGATGCACAATGGAGAAGGATGAGCTGCAGCCTACAGATGCAGTTTAATATTTTGAGACTGCTTTTAAAATTTTCTATGTGGGTGTTTGCAAAAGGATCTATTTTATATCTCTTTTTTCACCCCCCACTGCTAATGAAACAACCAACTTTTACTCATACTTACACCAACCATCACGAAGTAAATAAAAAAAAAGAAAAAACAACTACGTGTCCTAATAAGAAGTTGTGATGAACAAAATTAGTCAAAAATAAATGTTCTTGTCAGGAAACAAATTCCAGATGTGTCTGCCAGCTGCAGTATCTAAAGGTCCAAAATACAGCCTAGATACACGGAAAGAAATGTCACTGTTGTTGAAACAAAGGCAGATAGTTGCTTGAGAGGCACTTCTATTCAGTTTCCCAGGGCTGGAGCAGAAAGCCAGGCAGGGCTTGGTTCATGTGATGCTAATGGGACGGTCCCAATCGCCCACAAGGAGCTGGGAGTGAGCGGAGCTGGGACAAGAAAGGAAAAGCCATAGGGAAAGAACAACAGCAGGGAGCGTGTGCGCGTCCCCTGCTCACTGCTGGCAGAGCCTCTCTCATTTAGTGGCACGGGATGCACAAGCCATGACAGCGCTGAGCATGAGGTGAGCTCAGGGCAGGTGTCAGCAGCACAGCAGCTGGAGCTCCCTGCAGGGGTGTGCTGGGCTGGGGGCAGCCGTGGGCGCTGTGCTGTACCTGCTGCCTGGGATGCTCAGCCTGCAAGATCTCATGCCAGGATGAGCTTCTCTGTGCTCAGCACAAGAGCTCTGTATTTTGTCATTTGAAGGAGAGTTCCCTTCCCTGAGCTATGCCTGTTATCCTGGAGATAACTCATTTCTGAGGTCTTGTGAGCTTGTTTGCAGACAGGCGTCTTGGGGAGCACCACCTGCCCTCTGGAAACGATGCTTTGTTAGCACAATTCGGTTGACCTTCAGTCAGCTTAAATACAGAAAGCCTAAACAAACATTATTATAAAGAGAATTTTAAAAACCTATTTCCTTGTGTTGTATGACATACGAGGTGGGGAAGATATGGATCCGCCTGCAAGGACAAGCACTGCTTACAGTACGAAAAGCATCAGCACGTGCTGCTTGGGTGCACTCTGAGCATGCCTGGGTGCATGCAAAGATACCCTGTGCGCAGGGTGAGCTGTCCTCCACTCTCTCCCCAGTGCCTATACACCTGTGCAGAGCCTGTGCAGCATCCACCACAGCTGCACCTCCAGCTCCCCAGGTCTGCCCCATAGCCGCTCCATTGCTCACACAGCAACGTACAGGAAAGTGAGCGTTAGCTCCACTCTGTTAGCTCTGACCATGCTTCAAGTCCACAGGTTTACATCAATCCAGATTTGAAGCTTATGGAAGCCCACACCGAGACTGCCCTCACATCTCTGTTGGAGCAGATAGAGCGAGGCAGCCTGGGACCACACACATCTCGTGCCCAGCTGCTCTGGAGACAACCTGTGCCAGCCACCTCCACTCAGTGGCTGAAACCTTCTTTTCATGTGTCTAGATAAATGGCCTCAGAGGAAACCGCAGTGTTTAAAAGAAGTAAAGCAGAACAGTGAGAAATGCTTCAAACAGCTATAAATAAAAGCAGGGCCCTCCCAGAGTGCCAGAAGCAAAGCAGGTACAGCTCTCTCCACCCCTCCTCCTCCTCTGCTTCCCTCTCCAGCACAACACAAAGCACAATGACCGTCACAAAGGTGATATTAAACTTCAGGACTGTCATTCTTAGCTTAGGTCCGATCTCCACACAGCTCACATCCTGTGGCCATGAGGCAGTCACAGCTTACCCTGCATCAGGCAAAGCCTTTGCAAACTCAGCACCATCTGATCAAACTGCTACGAACAAACTAAACAGCAGCTCCTGATGGCTATAACTGTTGGAATGTTTATTCACACTATGAGCAAATGAATGCTTTGGAACAGTTATGGATAGTAACACTTATGAATCACAGAACATAGCATTACTCAGGTTGGAAGGGACCTCAAGGATCATTAAGTCCAACCAAAGCCTAACCACAGTACCCTAACTTTAACGACCCTCTGCTAAATCATATCTCTGAGGAATGGATAGTAACACTTGTCTCACTTTAAGAAGCTCTTACGGAACTTGGTAAACTTCTGTTATTAAACATAACAACTTCTATCTTCTGGACAGCCACAAGTCCTTTGGAGTGGGATTGCTGCACACGCTGTGCTTTTCATTAAGACTGAGTTCCTGTTAGTGCAAAAGTAAACCCCCAATCTAAGAAATGGACTTATATTTGCCCAAAAGCAGGAAGGGAACATCTTTAAATCTCTTCTGAGTCTTCTTGTGTTGATTGGGAAACCTTATGGGAAGCGGTCTCTATTTAAATGTACCAAGAGGAGAGCTCTGTGCACACATTTCTGCACACCTGGAGTCTGGTGGACAAGGGGGTTGGAGGGAGAAACAAGAAAGTGCATAAGAGCTCGGGACAGGACGTGTACGGGGGCTGCAACGAATCCCGTGCTTTTCTTAAAGCCCATCAGACCTCGAGCAGCTCCCTCAAGGATGTGGGAGTTCGTTGGCTGTTTCCAGAGCCAAAGTTGAAAACACGGCCTCACTGTGGGCCGTGCTGCTCATCGTGATGTCAGCAAGAGGAGCACCGTTCCCTTTCCAGACAAGCCAGGAACACTTGGGGGTGAAAACCATCATTTTCTCCAGATTGATCCAGGGAAAGCCTAACTTACACTGCGCTGGAATCCTCTCACATTACCTCTGTCCATGAGTGCTGTTCAAGCTGTTTACTCTCTGCAAACCTTCACAGTCCCTCCATACATATATCTGTATTAACATACTTCCCCACATATATTTTACCCTATAATCTCACGATTCATGCAGTACTGCACTTTCTCAGTGGATCCTAACCTGCCTTTTCAGGAAATTGTTCCTTAGGGATGTCATAACCATGAGGCTGATTCTTTCCCTACATCAATTCATCCTATTTCCTTCATTAGAATTGAATATGATTGCTACCAGGACAAGAGATCCAGCTAATGGAGCTGTGGCAATAAACTCCCCACAAATCCCTTAGAACTGAATTGTAGCTCACAGATCTCCAAGTGCTGCTATCAATGACTTGTTTTTATCATAATTGTGGTTATTAATATTTCATATTCATCACCAAAAAAAGTTTAAGTGAATAAAAAGTTCTACAAATTCTCTTCCCCATCAATATTCATCACTTCTCATTCACCAGCTGCTCGGGGTGGGCAGTGTCTGTTCTCCGTGTTCAGCTGCATGGAAGGGGTAAAACCAAAAGAATGCATGAATCCCAACAAGCCATTAGCATGAAGGAGCTCGGATGATAAACAGTTTAGCAGTAACTGGGTTGGTTGCCTCATACTTAAAATAATAATAGTAAAAAAAAATCCAGAGGAGACATCAATAGTAAGCAATACATGTATGTAGGTAGAACAGGTTTAATGCATAAATAATGTTCTTTGCCAAATGATTTTTTCAGCTGCATAATGAGCTCCTAGCAGTGCACGAGAATTTTGGAACGGACTCATGAATAAACGGCAAACTGAATTAGATGCTCCAGTCCATTGTATTAGCAAAATTGTTTCTCATTGACTTGCAGGAACAGGGCAAAGATGGGAATGTTGTTCTGGGCTACAGTGGGGCCATCTCTATGGCACAGTGATGAGCTTTGTGCCAGCCCTGCCCCCCAGCCATCCCCTAACTCCTCGTGCCACACAGCAGCTGCTTCCAGGCACCACCTAGCTCAGACAGCTGTGCCAGGTGCAGCAGGACTTAAAACAACTATGAGAAAAGACAAGAAATAGTAAGAAAAGGCTAAAGAATGTGGGGTCTAGAATGGAGGCTGGGAAGGGACGGGGAAGGTCATGCTGCAGCTGCTGTTAAATGTGAATTTTATTTATAACCAATTGGATCTTCTGTACTAAGGCTTCCTGCACAGGTCACTTCCTGAGATCTTTTCCAACAGCCCTACTGATGCAAGAAAGACATTATGTGGGATTTGTTGAAACTTACTAGAATGGTTCGTCGAGGCGACATCACTTGCAGTGCCCCTTCATGCTACTGCATGCAACTAAGAGCACTGGGTGCTCTGAGCTGATGAGTACCACGACCTGTATATGTTCCTCAATGGGAATTTGGTCCTTGCTACACTTGAACTCAGCACTCTCAACTGTGTTAACATCACCAAACTTGTTTCCCAAAACTGCTTTCATTTTTGCACCCTCTCAGCTGTACACACAGCTCTCAGTCACATGTAAAAACCACGGAGGTTGCAAACAAGCAGTGGATAATTACTCCCCCGCTCTTTACACCGAGGACATCGAGCCCACCGAGCACTCTCACACAGACAAGTCACCCAGCAGTTTATAGACTAATGCTGCTTACAAAGGTTTCCAAAAGCCCAAATGGTTCAACTGCCACCATTCTGGAGCATCTCTCTTTTCCAAATCATGCAGTTCTCCCTGCTGCTCAAATTGCAGACTGTTGGTTTGGTGTAGGTGGGGAAGAACAGCCTTCCCAGGAGGTCCCACTTGGACTTGTTACACAGGCTACAAATACCCTGATCTACAGAACCCATGAGAATGACCAGCAATAGGAGCTGAAGCACCAGCATGCTGTACTCCAAGCAGTGCAGCACTCTTATTTATTTATTTATTTCTATATAGCTCTGGTTTCAACAAAGAGAGGCAGTTTCAAGCCGATGCTCTGCTCTGTTCGGCAGAGATGCCCTGAAGCATGGAACCACATTTCCCCCGGGAGCCCTTAGAAGCCCTTGGCATCAGCCTGGAGCCCTGTGCAGGGCCAGCAGCTCCTGCCCTGCTCCGTTCCTGTTTCTGATCGCGGTCCTTCCCTGTTCTTACTCTGCTCCTGCCCCAGCTCCCACCAGGACAGAAGGTGGAGGAGGGCAAGGAGGGCAGGATGAGGGACAGGCAGGGGGGTGCCCTCTGAGACTTCCAGCCCTGCAGAGCTGGCTTAAAGCTTTTCAGCAGCGCAGATTCCTCCCCATCACCCTCCTTGCTTTCTGAAGACAGGGAAAATGGGTCCCTCGGGCATAACCCCTCAACTGCAAGGAACAGAGGGCATCTGTTAGGTCACAGAGCATTCAGAGGAAACATCGGTGACACCTCGGTGACTGTCTTTTTTTTTTTTTTTTAATAAGGTCAGGTTTTGATGCCTGTGCTCACAGCATAGCATTTAATTCCTGAGGCAGTAACAGTCAAGGAGCAGTTTAAGGAGGGAAATACAGGTTGATAAAGCAGAGACCAGCTTCCCTGGCCCTTCCATCAGTCTGTGTCTCACTTCCATCCCCCCCCCCCGCCTCAGCCAGACCCACTGCTGTTTCACCTTAGCCCATCCCCACTGCTAAAAAGCATCTTTATTTAAAGCTATGGATTAGGTATTTAATTTTCCCTTCATGCAGTGCTAAGTTGCATCATGTCCTTCTATGAATGATCCAGAGGCGAATTTTCAGCACGTTTGGCACAAGCTGCTGTCTTAACATAGAAAGGGATGCTATCAGTTCCAAACACTGATTGAGAATAGCTCAGCTCTTGCCACACCAGTTACCTCTGAAATATGTTCATTCGAGGAACCAACGGGCAGCAATCAGATGTTTTCCAGCCTGCTTTTCATCACAGCTCATCAGATAGCAGCGTACAGTTGGGAAAAGCACAGGGAGAGAGTCTGAAACGTGAGAACTAATCCACCCTCAGAAGAGGAACTGATTCTGCAATTTTTTTTTTCCTGCTTATCTTACAGTAAATAAAGAATTAAAGAAGATTGCTGAACATCTATCCATTCAGGCAGCAGCTGAATCTCCTGCTAATTGCTTTGGGATGCTGAGGGAGGAGGGAAAGTGTTGGGACATTACAATAAGCAGTAAATGCTGTGATTGGCAACTACCCACAACCTTGCATCTGCACGTAGGCCACTAACAATAGAAACAGGGGAAATGTTCTTATAAAGACCTCTACGTAGCAAGAGAAGGTGAACTTAAAAAAAATAGCCTTCTTAAGAGGGAGAGAGAAAAGGGGAAAGTCATTCATCGACATCTCCTGGCTGAGCAAACAGAGTCCAGCCTCTGGGTAGGTCTGTGCTCACAGGGAGGAGCATCCTAATGGAGCACAGTGCCCAAGGTTCCAGCAGCACCAGCTGAGCAGATCCAGTGGAGCCTCTGTGCACCATCATCAAGTCAGCAGAACCAGTAACCAAACAGTTTTTCCCTGTGAGTTTTCTTTGTCATCCTGGCTTTTTTCACAAACAGTAACTATGAAATAAAAGCAGATTGCACTGAAATCAGACTTTTCCCACAGGAAGTTCCCATTTTTCATCTAGAAAAGCTCTTATGAAAATAAGTCAGGTCCATCATTTCATTATTTCAGCTCCACGTTTCTCTCTAGGCAGATGGGAGAACAGATTCTTAGGCCGTGGAGAGACAAACTAGGCAGGGTGAGGGGCTGAGGCAGACCTTGAGGAGCTTTTTGATCAGAACCAGCTGTATTTTAGCCTCCCGGAGCTGGCATTCGGTGACAGAGATTCCACATTCTCCTCCTGTCCTCTCCCAGGGGAATACGCACTGAAGTGTTTCTATATCCTACCCTAAATCTGGCTGCCTCCTCGCAGTGAGTTGTTTTCCTGCCCCCAGCAGACACAGACCCATTACTGCTCTCCTTTCAGCAGAGCTGCCCACACCATGATCCCATCCCTGCTCAGCTGCTCCCCGCACACCCCAAACACTGCCAGCTGCTGCCAGTGGGACTCAGCACTGCCTGCAGAGGCCAGAGAGACACGTTTACAAGAGGAGAGGCTCCAGATAGTCTGGCAGCATCCCTCCTGCTAACAGCAGCGCAGATAAGCAGCACTGCCTTCCTTAACTCAAGTGGGAAAGAAATCCCAACTCACTTGCTGCTTAATAAAGTGCAGAGAGGCAAAGGAATTTAAACTCCAGCTAGGTTTTCCCTGTCTAAGTGAAGCTCTTGCAGAGAGCAGTCCAGAGGACGGCCGGAGGGATGAAGCCATTCCCACAGGACTCCATGGGGGATGTGGATGCTCATGCTGTCCCACACCAGCGCTATTTTTGCCTTGGTTTGGAGCACTCCTGAGGGATGATAAGCAGTGCATGCTCTGTTTGTCATTTTTCTCTGAATGTGTCGTTGGGGTGCTGCTGTTTTTAGCCAGGCTTTTGGAATTCTTCATCACCTGAAAATGTTCTCCTGTGCCAAGATCAGAGCTCTAAGTCTCTCTTGGGTTCCCTAGTTTTGGATCCCTGATCTGATGGGCTCTCATTGCTCACATTTTTATGTTGCTGTTTTAAAAATCAAAAAATAGCAGTAACAATAAATGCCTGTGGACCTAAAGAATAGTGAAGGATGAGATGGTTGCTATAAAAGAGGGATGCAGAAGGGAGAGGAAAACTCCTCAGAACCAAACATCCCAGAATCCCTCCATCTCCGTCTGGTGGTGATGCCAAGGGGGGAAGGTGAGGGATCGCCTGGGGTGACAATAAATGCAGATGAGCCAAAGAGAAGCAATCAGTCTGCTGCCAACTGTTATCTCCTGTGCCAAGGATAAGTAATGGTGCTGCACCCAGACCACGGCCCTTCCCACCTGCACAGTGCTGGACAGCCAGATATCACTGTGTGCCAGCAGCTGCTTTTTCCTCATCCTTCCTTCCAAATTCTCTGTGATGTCTCATACAGAACTCATGGGAAGTGCAATCTGCTGAGTAGGGGATTTTTTTCCATGCAATCTGTATTTACCAGCCAGTTTTTGTACACTGAACAATGACAGCATCCTGAGTTTAATGACAGTTTATTGGCATCCCATTGTCATGGCATTGTAATGCATGAGATCACTTCAGGCTCCCTTCTGTGATCATTCCAGAATAAAGACTTTTAAAAGTTACTGTTGAAGAGGCTATGAACGCTTCCAGGCAAAAAACAACCCAAATCTCGATGTCAGCACTTCCAGTGCATCTGTTTACATGAAGAACAAACACCTTAGGAAACCACAAGACCCTGGCCCCCAGAACATCTCATACAAGGTACCCCAAGGGATTGCTGCAGGTGTTACAGGGAAGCTCTACTCAGGGCTCTGTGACACTGATGGGGGCAAGGCAGGCAGATCTCAGCACCTGTGACCATGCTTTCCTCCATGAGGCAGAGTCTTCTTTTGCACAGAGGCACCCAAGCTGCCCTGCCTGCATGGCAGACTGTCACCTGTACACTGTGGTGTCAAAGGAAGAGACCATTTTGCTTCCTTCTGGTCAGAGTTTCCCAGCAGATCAAGGAAAGGAGAGAGATCAAAGGCAGGAGAGAGGAAATTCCCTTTTTCTGGTTTCCTACTTTCCTGGTTATTTCTCACATAGCGCAAGTATTGTTTGCTTTATATCCTATTAAATGTAAACAGGGGTGCAGGTAGAGCTGCTGTTTTCTTTCAAGAGCTATGACTGCATGGATCTGTCAGTGAAGGAGCCAAGAGGAGTGCTCAGAAAATCATGCACTCATAAAAGGTGTCTCTGCAACTAGATTTGAATCAGCTCCCGTGAATTTCCCCTGACCTACAAAGCTCCTAAGTGAGAGGACGAAGGCAATAAGGAGGAAGGGAGGTGAACTCCTCCTACCAGCAGCAGCCGGGCTGAGGGCAGAAGGAAAGCTCAGACTCACAGCTTTGCACATCACAAGCACATCCAGCCCAGAAGAGTCCCATGCATCACACAAGTGTCCCACAGTGTGCTGACTCTATCGTCCCTCCTCAGAATAAAGTTTTTCTCTGTAAATCTCCTAAAATTCAGAAGGGTGATGAAGACCCAGATACTCAGTCACCTGCTACCTGCATCATCCCTCAAAAACACTGGCTTCAGAGCAAATCCTGCAATCCATTCAAAAAAGACAGGTGTTTCTTTAGCTGTCTCTCAAGACCTTTTGGTTTCTGATGCTCAGCGTATGCACGCTTTTACCAAATTTGATTTAAAAAGCAGCTCACATTCAGCTTAGATCAGTTTCTTTTCAGTGCATTAGAGCAACACGAGCCACTCTGAGATCAATTCTCAGAAAACCCAAGCTTAAAAAAGCAAACCAAAACAAAAGATGAGATCTTGCTTCCTTTGAGCCGCCACAGTTTTCAGTCACACTTTCAACATTTCCCAACGTAACTCTCAGTAACACTCAGCTCTGGATCTCGCTGGAACAGTAGAAAACCAGCCTGGGGCTTCTCGTCTGACAGATGCTTTTGAAATTCATATCAATTGACAAAAAGATGGAGCAGCTAAAATAACTCCTTTGCCATTCTGTGTAAAATATAAATAAGGCAGGCTCTGTATATGAACTTGCTTGAATATCTCCAGGGGTGGAAGATCCACCATCCCTGGGCAGCGCAGCCCAGAGCTCAGGCAGGCTGTCCTGCAGCTGTCCCCACTGCCTTTTACCCACGGGTCTTCCCACCACCACAGCTGTCAGGAGCTGCACTAAAAGATGGCTCTGAGGTCAAAGAACCATAGAATCATAATATTGTTGAAGTTAAAAGGGACCCTTAAATGCCATCTGTTCCATCTCCTCTGCAGTGAACAGGAGCAGCCACAGCTCCATCAGTGCTCAGAGCTCCTCCAGCCTGCCCTTGATCATCCATCTCCACGGATGGTGCCCCCACCCCCCTTTGGGCAAACCTGTGCCTCACTACCCTTACTGTAAAGACCTTCTTCCTTATATCCAATCTAAATCTCCTTCTTTTAGTTTGAAACCATTTCCCCACGTCCTATCACAGATGTATTGACCTTGGGTGGGGTTCAATGAGCAGCAGTTCTCCAGCACTTTGTTTGGCAATGGCACACGTGTGCCTGCTGACATGCAGAGCACCCACTCCTCCTGGCTCCCCAGCTGAGAGAACCCAAAGATTTGCCTGCTCTCCATGCCCCCAGGCCCTGCCACTTTCTGAGCACACCAAGGAAGGCATCACTTAACCTAATGAGAAGGGCTTAGCGTGGTTCATCAGTGGGACCCTATTCATGTCTCTCCAATCCAGTAAATGGGACCTCATGTTGCGTGGTCCTAATGGCCGTGGTCATTGAGCAAGACCTCTTCTTTCCTCTCCTGCATCCCTCTGGCCCTGCACCAAGCCCAGTGTCTCATCACACCGCAAGGAACAGCCTGGAGCTGGCCTCAAACAGGGGTCAAACCACTGCCTGAAAGCATTTCCTTTCATTCCATCCTCCCAGACACTTTTATATGGGCTGTTTGGAAACCCTCACAGACAAGTGTGGATTTTAACAGTTGTTGGGTTTGTTTTTTTTTTTGCTTCTATTATTCTTAAAGAAAACAACTGGGTGGTTTTTTGTTTGTTTGTTTCTTGTTTGTTTTTTGTTACTATTCCCTATAGAAAATCTTGGAATTAATCATGAAGACATTTCTTTAGCTACAGTTTTTCATTTGTAGATAGGAGAACAGACAAGATGATCAGAGAAGTCCTTTTCTGGCTTTAAAAATGCATAGATGAAACCGGTGCTAATATTACTGTCAAGCTGGACCACGTTTTCAACCTTGGAACCTGCTTTTCCATGGATTAGCACCATCCAGAGAGCAGCTGCTCCTTGGGTGATGAGCTATCAGTGGCACACACCAGTGATGCAGGGTCACCTGTGCCTCGGGCACCGCCAGACTACACCTGGTTCTGCTGCTAACCACTAACGAGAGTTTGGAGAAGTCCTTTTTTCTTCTCAGCACTCCTTCTAAAAGAAGAAGGTAATGGCGCTGTTGTCTTTAGTATAGGACACAGAGTAAAAAAATAAAAATAAAAAATGCTATAGGTAAGAACCATGGAATCATGTCATCGTAACTACTTGTGCTGCTCAGCTATCTGGCCAACACCTTTTCTTTGCTGGAAGCCTTATGACAGCAAGGGTGGGTGGGGGGAAGGGTGATTTGGAGAATAACCCACACACTGGAGCTGCTGGGCTGGGTGAGACCCAACTGCACCTCACCCCTTACTGCACAGCATCCAGCCCATCTCCATGGGAACTACAATAAGGGCAGAACTCATCTTCGCCATCTCAAACCAAAGCAAACCCAAATAACGAGCCGCTCTGCAAGACACAGGGAGCAGCAGCCACTGCAACACTGCCATCAGCACAGCTGTCTCAGGGGAGGAGAGCACCTCCTGCTGGGCCCCCAACTGCCTCCTTAACTGCACAAAATTGTCCAAGTCCAATTCGTGCTGTTGCACAGCAATTTGCTCTCTGCTGCACATTGCTGCCCCTCTTGCTGCAACCCGCATGTCTGCAGCTGCCTGAACACACTGGGGATGGGGGAGCTGAATTAGATTATTTCCTCTAATAACAATAAGTCTAATGGAATTACACAACATGACCAGAGTAAAGTCAGCTGCTCTAAAGCCCTGGTTTCAGTTTCACATTGGCTGGGAGAACCAGCATGTGGTGCATCCCCATCTAGCCCTTGACAATCCCGGTTCTGCAGGAACACAGCATCCCACAGCTCAACACACAGAGAATGGGGACCCCAGGAAAGTCATTCATGCGCAGTGAGAAGTGATCCCGTGCAGAGAACAACTGTCATTTGGTGCTCAGCTCATCTTTTCCAGCTAATGGGCTCGGAATGTCAGAAGAGGATAATTAATTAATAGCCTTCCCATGAGGGAAGGTTTCCTTTAGCTCTCAGGAGCTCAGCGATGGCTGTGCCCCAACTCACAGGGCTCTGTCAGTGCAGCACATTGGTGGCCAGGATGTTTCACTGCAGAACTGTGTCTACACAGGGTGCACTACAGTGCGGGGTTCCAAGGCATTTCCATCAGCTCCGCACTGGAGTTACTGAGAGCACCTCCACTTATACCAGCCAGACACCTGCATCTGTGAGCCAGCCCAGGCACAGAGCCCATCGCCCTGCCCCGTCCCCTGCTCATAGCACTGCCACCTTTCACTCAATGACAGTTTTGGCTTCAAGCATAAACCCACCACAAAGATTTCCGTGCAGTGTGCCATGGCACTTCGATGTGCAGCATGGTGCCTCCTGTGCCCTCGTGGGCACACAGCCCTGCACCAGGCAGGAAGGAGCGCAGCCCTGCAGCACGCTGGTCCTGCTGCTTTCAAGTCAGTGTTTACAAAGTCCTGGGGAAATTAAACTATTTGAGTCTATCCCCAGCAAGGGACTGTTTAAAGAAATAGGATAAACATACCTTAGTGTGTAAATACTTATTATTGAAGCAAACACACAGGTTCACGCACGTGTTTGTTTTGCAGCGCAGTTGATGGCAGTGCTGAGGTCAGGCTAGGGGAGCAAAAAGGAAACAGCAAGGCCATTCCTGGGCCGGGTGCTGCTGGTCTCTGAGACCGACCACAGCCTTACTGCCCATCATCCCCACCATGAGCACAGACTGAGCCAGCTCCTGGAAAACTGCACCTTGCCACACAAAAGTATTCAACTGCTAGAACCCAGGGCAGAGAGAACCATGCTCTTTTGAGAGGGATTTCAAGCATTTTGTTTTTAAAGACAAACGAAGTCATCATGACATCACATATTTCAAAGCACTGTCCGGGCCAACTGCCACAGCTGCCTGGAGTTTCCAGTCCATAAACCACGACCGCTCACCCTCCAAGTTGCCCACAAGCCACAGAAGCCTACAGCTGTGCCATATTTTAATTATTCACCCTTCTATGAAGTTTCCATAGAGGAAGTTGGTTTTGGAACTAGGAGGGATGTGTCAGGGGTTTGAGGAAATGATACCGGTTTTCATTCACAGATACAGCTCCAGATCCTCTCCCTGTACCTGAATGCACTGAGAAAGGGATAGGGCTCCTTTCACCCCCCTCAGCTTTGGAGTGAGGCTGAGCCACGTTCAGCAACAACTCAACACTTGGCCTCAGCAGCACGGGCTCAGAGCAGAGACAGAACTTGGGCAGCCTGGCTGTGATGGGGAAGGCTTTGCACTGCAGACCCTGGGATGTGACAGCAGAGCACAGAGCTGCCTGAATTCCCATAGCTCAGCTCCTGGAAAACACCTCCCTTCTGCATTGCTCCAGCAATGTTTCCTATTCTTACAAAGCTCAACAAGCCTCTCTACCTGGGAACTTTCTCAGCACCATCAGGTTCGCGTTCTGCCCCAGCTGCAGAACCGTGGTTCCTTCCTATAGCTCGTTGCTGGCAGTGCCCGCAGTTTGCACAGTATCACCCACCGCTCGCACAGACGCAGCGGCTCAGAGCGAGCAGGCACACATTGCGACGGCAGATATCGGTAAGGCACCTCGGGAGCGATCCCCCCTCTACCTGGCTGCCTGTCTGCACACACGTACACACATATACATACACACATATACACACACACACATACACACACACCCCGACCTTCCCCTCCAGCTCCCTCCGCACCAACTCCGTGCCAAAGCGCTCCCAGCCGCCCGCACCAACCCGCACACAGCCGCCCGATGCGCGATTACTACGATCTCCATTCACAACCGAACAGACACACGTGCTTTTGCACAGGTGCGGTCCCACAGAAACACGGTGTAAATGAAACGGAGGACGGCAACAGCGCACCGACGGAACGAAGCCGGGCTGCCGCCCCCCGTCGCTCCGTTCCCTGCTCCCGGTTCCGCGCTGCTTACCGTCCCCGTGCCGGAGCCCGGCGCACGCCGCAGCTCCGCGGGCGGTTCGCGTCCTCATCGCGGCGGTGCGGAGCGGCACGGAGGGCTGCGCACCTCCTGCCCGGGAGCGCCGAACAGAGCCGCCCCCGCCCCGCAGCTCCGCGGACAACGCCCGCCCCAGCCCCGCCCCGCCCAGCCCAGCCCAGCCCAGCCCCGCAGCGGAAAGTTGCGGCCGTCCCGTGCTCGGGAGCCGCCAACCCCCCGGCCCAGGCGGTCTCAGCCCCCCCTGCACCTCCCGGCCGCTCTCCCGACGCGCATCCTCCGAGGCGGTTGGTGGCTGAGTGCTTCGGTCGGGCAAATCCTCTCCCGAGCTCGGCTAAGATGCTTCGTTTCGCCTGCGTCGCGGCTTTTCAAGCCGACTTCTGGGGTTTGTTTGTGGGAGAAAAACGCAGAAGGGAAGCGGAGCGCGGTGACGCGGGAGTGCGTTTCTCACTGGGGGGGTCAGCCCGGCTCTTCTGACCTTAGGAGAGGTTTGGCGGTGAGAATCCGTCCCTTCGACCCGGACCGGGCAGAGATGGGCTCCGCATCGGGATCCAAGCAGTCCCACTGCAGAAACGGACGGAGCGCAAAAGCGGGATCTGAGCGGCACCGTCTCCAGGTGTGCCCACCTCTCGCACCTGGACCTGAATTGGGCCGTCTTAGGGAGAACACGGAGCTCAAACTACACGCTGCAGTCTGTGCGGTGTGTGGTGCCCTCCAGCCCCAGCTCCTCCTGCTCCTCTGTCCCATCTTCCCTCTGTATGTGCACGGACTCCAGGCTGTGCCTTGAGAACCCTGCACACACAGCCCTGCTCATACGGACAGCTCACAAACTGAAACCCAATGAATGGGGCTGGGAGCCAAAGTACAGGAAAGTTCACAGACGTACTGTCATAGACTCACAGAATGGCTTTAGGTCGGAAGGGACCTTAAAGACCATTGAGCTCCAATCCCTGCTGTGGGCTGGCTGCCCCATTGGCTCAGGCTGTGCAGGGCCCCATCCTACATGGCCTTGGGCACCTCCAGGGATGGGGCACCTCCAGCTCTGGGCAGGAGTGCCAGTGCCTCACTGCCCTCTAAGTGGGCTTGAACCTGAAAAAATACCCTGTGACAATTTGGGGTCCTCTCTGCTGCCAACTGTGGCAGAGAAGGGCCATGGGGGGGGGGGGGGGGGGGGGGGGGGGGGGCTGCAAAGCCAGCTGTCCCTGAGTGTGTCTGAACCTGAGAAGGGGCCGTGCTGAGCTCCAGCACTCTCATCACTTCCCTCATACTTCCTCACACCTCCTTTTAATGCAAATTGCTCTCCAGGATTATCAAAGGGTTTATTCAGCGCAAATGCAACGCGTACAAAAATTTAATTAAATTTTTAAAAAGAAAAATTGGAAAGGATTGTAGAGGACGATAAGGCTGCTGCTCACCCTTCTCTCCTTCCCTCCTCCTTTTTTCCTTCTGTAACAATAATAAAGCTGAAGATCCAGTGGAGAAAAAAAGTGGTCGTGTGATTCATCGGCCCTGAATCACAGCGCGGTGCAGCGGCGCTCACTGCCTTCCTCTGCAGCAGCAGCTCCAGCTCTGCTCCACATCACTGCCATGCTACCAGGCACAGCAGTGAGGTGGGGAGATAAAACCCACTTGACAGGGCTGTTCTGGGAGTGCATGGCATGCTGGCTTTGAACGCTGTACGGTCCCCTATGCTTCATTGTGCAGGATGGACTTTGTTGAAAAGAAAGCCTGAATAAATTAGGTTTCTGAGGGTTACACCTGCTGTCAGAGCATGCAATTCTGTCCTGGGACTGAGGAGGGGCTTCTTCCTCTCCTTCCCATTTCAAACATGGGCTCTGGTGGGGGTCACCTCGGCATGGGCAGTGTGCTGGTCCCAGCAGCCAGCAGCTCCAGCCCTGAGCTGAAAGGTCCTGGCAGGGCAGTGGGACGCTGGGCTGGGTCTGTCCCAGTGTTTCTTGGGAAGGAGAGCACCGTGAGGAGGTGAGGCACTGGAAGCACTCTGCTCTCCATCTGACTGAAATCATGTGCCGATGTGCTGCTCTCCTTCCTTACAGATGTGTCTCACTGCTGTCACCACCTCCTTTCTCTACATTACTCATTACCAGACCAAGGATTTGTCTGTGTGCTGCTCCATCTTCATGCAGCCACACTCCTGGGCTCACAGTCACAGTGCTCAGCCTGAAATGAGACAGGAAACAGCTGAACCATAAGGGATCACAAGTAAGGTGCACACAGAGGTGGGAGCCAACCCGGAGCCTGTAAGGACACAACGTCCAGCAGTTGCAGAGTGAGATTGTGCTGCTTGCTGAGAACTTTGATTTATCCACTGTGCCTTATCCATAAGTCTGCATAGACATAAATATAAATCCAGCATAAGACAGGTCTGACTTCTAGCTTTAGAGATATGTAAGATCAATGACCTGGTCCCAGTTGTGCAAGGCAGAATAATAAACAGGTCTGATAACAGGGGACAAGTTTGTCTGTCTTTCTTTACAAGAGATCATTCTTTGGAGACCATCTCCCCATTTACAACTCATGAGCTGGAAGCTACTGAACAATCTATCAGGGATGTGAGGACAGCTGACAAATCAGGCACTCTGGGTCAGAGCAGATGTGGGCACCTGGTGATAGTTAAGATCCCTTCCGACCCAAACCATTCCATGGTTCTGTGGTTCCATGATTCCATGAGCAGAGGAGGCAGAGCCCGTCCCATCTCACTCATCCCCACAGACCCCACAGGACAACAACAGCTCAGGGCTCTCTCTGGTTGCTGCTGGATCCGCACAGGGGCTGCACGCATCGCGACTCCTCATGAATAGTGATAACTACATGTGACTGAATAAAAGCCAAGTGAATCACTCATCACGGATTATTGATAGTATTAATTCTACCTCTCCCGCACTCAGGATGCCCATGAGCCTTCCTGAATTGATTTTTCCTCCTTTATTACATAGTTTTGGAGATGAAGTAGCATAAACCCAAGTCATTTTACTCCTCAGGGCAAGATGGGATATGGGGTTCCACGCAAACCAGTGCACACATGGCAGGATTGAGGGAGGTAGCAGGATCTGCTCAACCTGCCATAGCCAGGTGCTCGGTTCTACATTTCATAAGTGAATCACTTTGTGCAAACCAAGTGGTTCAGCACAGCACATCCAAGCCAACCAGAAGTGCTGGTGCTCTGTGAGGCTGCTTCCTCTCAGAGCACTTCTTGCACATCCCAACCTCTGCCTGCTCATACCAAGTGTGGAACCAAAACAATGCAGCCACTGCTAACCCCAAACCCATTCAAACCAATTTGATCCACACTGGATTTGCATGGCTGCTCCTCTCCAATCCCATTTGCATGCACAGGTATGTCACATCACATGGAGGGATGAAGGTCCTGCTGTGCTCTGTGCCGCTTGCCCTGGCCAGCCATGAGCCCCCAACTTGGTTTGCTCGTGCAGCCCAGGATTGCTCTGCTGCAGATGGCTGCACTGTGTGAGGGATGAAGGCTGCTGTTTCCATGGCAGCAGTTAGACGACTCCACTTGTTAGCAATTCTACTATTAAAATGCAAACAAAATTACACCAGGAGAATGACTTTTTCCTTCCCACTCTTTGGCCTTTGGGAGCCCTCACCTTTGGAATCCTCAGCTATAACTGTGGTTATTCCCACCCGTTTTCTCAGTCTAGCTCACAGCACTGCATAAGGGGTGGAGTGGTGCTGGGGGGCTGCATGGCCTCTGGAACCCCTCAGATCAGCTCTGGCCCAATGCTGGTACCCACACTCAGCAGTAAGAGGTGCCTGCAGCACCCGGGAAGGGAACCCCAAGCCCTCCATGGGATGGAAACCCTTTAGCTAAGTCCTCTACTTGCTTATTGGAACAATGATCTTCCTGATCATTCATTCCCCATCAAAAACCTTAACGTTAAGAAGAAAAACAGCAGGATGGTTCTTTATCCAGAGCTGTCCAAAAAGAGGAGAGCAGACAGGACCCTGCAAGTGTTGTGCCAGCCTGTGCTGGCAGTCACACGCTTGGGCAGAGATGGTTACAGCCAATGCCCACCCAAACGCAGCAGAGCACTCGGGAAAATTCACCCTGCATCCCCCGCAGCACAGCCCACGTGTGAAGCACTCCACGAAGCGGATGCACTGGGGTGAAAGTGCTCGGCAAGACGAAACCAGGTCGTCCCAGCAGCAGCTGCTGGGCGTCCTCTCTGAAGCGAGTTACTTGCTTGAATAAAGAATTCTGTGTGTGGGTGGGGGGGAGCGGGAAAAACAAAGCACAGAATGCAGCGAGTATCTGTGCCCCATCCTCAGCACCGCAGCAGCACGGAGCTCAAGCGCTGCGGCCGCCGGGCGGTGCGCGCAGGGACGGAGCGGGGCAGGCGGGGCGGGAGGCGCTGCTCGGGGTGCTCCCGCTGGGCCAGTGGCGCCCTCTAGCGGCATGGCGGCGCTCTGCCGGCTCTCAACGTAGCGCTACCGCCCCGTTTTACACCTATCAGCTGCTAATTTGTCCAGGCAAACGGTTGCAGGGAGCTCAGGAAAACACCCGGCGTAGGGTCATTGTCGTAGAGTCAGAATCGTTTGAGTTGGAAGGGATCGCTAACGGCCATCTGATTCAACCCCCCGCAACGAACAGCGATACCCACAGCGCTCAGAGCCCCGTCCCACCTGTGTGTGTCTGCAGGGACGGGGCACCCAGCCCCTCTCTGGCGGTGGTAATGCAGAAGTTGTGATCACACCTACGTGCAGCTGCCTGTGGGACAGCAGGTGGTCGCCCTGAGCTGGAGCCCGGTGCAAGGAGCGCTCCCTGCAGAGCCTAACTTAGGTCTGACCTAAAGACCTGTCCCCTGCACCCCTGTATGGCCAGAGCTCACTGCTCTGCCTCGCCTCCCGGCCTTGCTGTGTTCCTACCTGGCTTCTCAGAAGGCTTTGCTCTGATACAATCACGTCAGCCTCTGAATTCTTCTGCTGAAAGGGCTGCGCAGCACCCTCAGTTTAAACCTTGCTTTAGAACATTCGAAACTGCAGAGGAGCCACATCAGAAACCCTTTCTCAGCCATTGGAAAGAGATCTGTTCCTTCTTCTGCCATCTGAGCCACTGGTAGAGCCAACAACTGGCTTAGGGGAGCACCAAGCCCTGCCCAGGCACTCCCCCAGCACCAGCTGCCTCCAGGGAAGTTTTAATTTTTATTTGTTCTTTTCTTTTTTCATTTTTAGGAGACCCAGGACCACCACCTGCAGCTCACTGATTTTCCTTCTCAGCTGAGGTTTGCCTGCCTGGGAAGTTCTACACGGTGTTACACTGTGGGACATGCCTGTGCTGGGAGCACACTGCTTTATCATAGAAGTAACTCCTGGGGTTAGAGAAGAGTGTTTCCAGGAACAGGCAAAAGGGACAAGAGCAGCAACCCCATGTGCTTTCCAGAAGGTGAAGCAAACACCATTCAGCCACAACAACCTTTATTCCCTAAACTTCCCCAGAGGGAGCATTTCAAAGCATCAAAAGGATTCAAACCTGTCCGGCTGCTGCTGCGGCATAATTAACAGCTGCACAGTCATCTCCAACCACACCTGACAAAGGCTGAGCAGCAATCCTCTATTTATCACACTCTTGGAGTATTTATAGATCTCAGCAAGGCAGGGGGCAGAGAGAGAAGGCGCAGAACAGGTGAGCTGCTTGCTGGGAGAGATAACATTTGCTTTTATCATGTGGCATTTCCGCAGTGCCTGGCAGTGCTGCAGGAAAGGACAGGAGGTGTCTGAGCAGTGCTGTCCCATCAGTGGGTGCCCCCCCTGTGTGGCCCCAAAGGTGAAGGGCCCAGATACAGCGCCTCATTTCCCGCACCACTGATTATGGGCTGCCCTTGGACTGTACAGTTTGTGTCCTATCTCCTCGGTATCAGTTACAACTCACGGCCTCTTCATAGGAACTGATAAGAAAGTGGTAATTATCCCTGCAATAGTGGTTGCTTTGGCACTTTCACAGCTCCTCTGTGCCTGCACGCTGCAGTTTCCCATTGCAGCAGGCAGTGGGAATCCCCGCTCCCATTGAACCTCACCTGTGCTATCTTGCAGCAGGTGGTGCCCAGAAGTTATCAGCACCCATTTTACTTCCTCCTGTGGCTTCATTCAACCCGCTGAGATCATTAAAGCATATAAAGCCTAAGTAAAACAATTTAATTCCCCTCATAAATGGGCTTTCAAGGAAAATGATGGTTCTGCTGCTCCAAAGAGGAAGCAAAGTTGAAGTAAGAAGTCTTCCCTGCAGATTCTCCAACTCTTCTGCTCACAGTGCCCACTGCCCGCTCTCCATGGCTGATGCAACCTCCCTGGGAGTTGCTTCATGCCCTGGCAGCCTGCGAGGACCCTGCAGAGCTGCTCCAGCTCTGAGAGCTGCAACCTGCTCACACCCCACACTGAGCAGTCAGTTCTGCAAGGTCTGGGTTCGTCTGGCACTTCCAGCCCGGTTCCAGCAGGGTGCTGGGCATACCCCAATCCTAACCTATCTGAAGAAGTCTTTTGATCACAAAAAAAATATATATATTTTCCTGAGCAGATCCAGCAGGTTTCATTTTCCATGCACTTTATTTACAAGTCTCCATCACTGGGCCTCCAAGTAGCTGTCAGATGTGGCAGCTCCAGTGCTGATGGCTTCCTAGACGTGCTCAGGGGAATAGTGTTGTATTAAACATGCAGCACGTACGGTGGATTTGCAGATGGACCAAGGGCTGTCAGCTGAACAAACTCCCTGCGGTTTTCTGAAACTTGTTTGTTTTTAAGGGAAGTGTTTTGCTGTTATTGGCTTTGAGGAGACCTTTGAGTATCTAAAGGAAGGCTGTAGGAAAGGAGGGGGCAGAATGCATAGCAAGGTCTGCTGTGATAGGACAAGGGGAAATGGTTTCAAACTAAAAGAGGGAAGATTTAGATTGCACATAAAAAAGAATTTTTTTAAAATAAGGGAGAAGAGGCACTGGCACAGATTGCCCAGAGAGGAGATAGATACCCTGTCCCTGTAGACACCCATGATTAGGCTGAAAGGGCTCCGAGCACTGATAGAGCTGAGTTCATTGCAGGGAGTTGGACCAGATGGCCTTTAATGGTTCCTTCCAATTCAGATGATTCTATCCTGCCCTGTCCTATTCTCTGTAGTGTTTGTTTTGTGGCCTCTGAGGGATTGTTATGCTGCCATGGGGTGTTCGGAACATAACCGTTCCTCTGCAATCTTCTCCCCACACTGACTCAAAGTGGATGCAGAGGAGAGAAGGACGATCCAAAAGAAAGGTGGCACAAAGGAATGTGGGGCCATGTGTGAAGAAGCAGTGGGGGCCATGCTGGTTCTTGGTCCTGGTTTGGTTGGGGAGCACCGGAGCCTCGGGATGTGGATTTCTCTACAGTACAATTTTCGTGAGAGCAGCCCTGGAGGGGATTCTTGCATCCTCACTTTCCTGTTTCATTCTGTCTGGGCACTGGAGCTGCACACAGAAACTCCTCGTGATGAGCCCCCATTGCATTTGGGAATGCTCCTAAGCAGGCTCTGTAGAGCAACGTTTCCTCAGTGCAAGGTTGGAGAACACCGTCATTGTTTTGGAGGGTGTTTTTGTACCACTGAGAACAACGGGAAGTTTGGACTTTGAATCTGAACCGTTCCAAATTCAGCCGCCTTTTAAGAACCTACACTCCTGCGCTTCCCTTTTCCCTGCACCAAGGCCGGGCCGCTCACAGCCGGCGGCCGCGCACCGCTGCCAACCCATCGCCGCTCCCCGCCGCAGTGCCGGCACGGCTCACTCGTGCCCCCCAGCGCCCACGCGAGTCCGGAACCTCAGCAGCGGCAGCAGCGAGCGGGGAAGCCCCGGTGATTCGGTGGTTCCGCGTGGCTGTGTGCCGTCTGTCGGTGGCACAGTCCTTTCCACGGAGTGGAAGCCACCCAGGCTTTTTCCCGACGCGGCTGACCTTGAAATGCCTCTCAGATTATTGGCCATCCTCTGTCCGTTTACTCCCTGCTTGCTGCTAACAGTTCATTCAAGTCTTTTTTTCAGTGCTCCGCTTGCAAAAACAAAACAAAACAATAAAACCTACAATTGCAGTGAAGCCCACTTCATCAGGAATCATCCCTCACGTGCAGCTCTACAGAGACTCTTGGACGCTCAGGTCCTCAGGGTCCAGGGCAGCATCCCTTCTCTCCTTGCTCTCCTGCTGCTCGTGGTACCACTGCCGTGCAAACTGCACCGCGTGGTGCACGCTGTGGAAAGCCGGCTGGCCGCCGTGTGCCCCAGCAGCCCAGCCTCCATCCCGCAGCCGGCGGCGGAGGAGGGGGTTGCAGTTGGCCAGGAGCACCTGGACGCCGAGCTCCTGGTAGTCACTGCGCGTCTCTTTCAGCACGGAGAGACCCGCGGTATCTACGAACTGCATGGCCCCGCAGTCAATGATTAAAGTGTGCATATCTAGGGAGGGCAGGCAGACGTCTGTGGGCGATTTCTCCACGCGTTTTTTGGAAGGTTTTAGGCAACCACACACGGTGTTAAAAATGCTCTTCCTGTTGCCTGCATCCGCTTTTGCCTGGGTCTCTGCCCTGTGATGCCTGGCAGCCAGCAGGACAGGACTGACTCCAGTTTTCCGGTAGAGCGCAGTCTTGAAATAGTCTTTGTTGGCATAGTAGAGGGACGACTCAAAGCGGAAGATTTTGATGTTGGCAATAGTGCTGAGCTGCTTGTAAGCAGACTGGTCTTCATAGATTTCCGTGTTGCTGACCTTGCCCAGGAGCACAGCCCTGGGTCTCTGCGTGCGGAAGATGACGCAGAGCAGAGCAAAGCAGACGCCCACGAGGAGCCCTATCTCTGTGGTAATCAGAGTGGAGGCCAGCATGGTTGTCCACCACACCACCGTATCCAGCTTGCTGAGCTGCCACATGCGTGGGGTTTCACAAAATGTCCTCAGGCCGCCCCGCAGGTTGACAATGGTGACCACCCCCAGGATGGCAGTTTGCAGAGAGTAGAAGAGCGGAGCGATCCACAGCAACACCAGCAGCAGCACCAGGGAGGTGACCAGGCTAGAGAGCTGCGTTTCGGTCCCTGTGGACTCCTTTAGCAAAGTCTTGGTCAAGGCTGCAGAGCTAGCAAAGCAGTAGAAGAAAGATGGGACCAGGTTGCACATGCCAATGGCAATCATCTCTTGGTTGGCACGGACAGCATAGCCATGCTTTTTGCCAAAGGTTTCTGCCAGGGAGACCGTAAGAGCAAAGCCTATAATAGCAATGGGCAGAGCATCGATTGCCAGGCTGGAAAACAGCTTTGTGTCTGGTAGGGTGGGTTTCCTGAAGCCAGTGGGGATGGCCCCGCAAACTGAAGACTTGTATCGCTCTTCAAAGTTGAAGTAGTGAGATACGACTGTGGCTATGATGACCACGAGCAGCTCTACGGGGAATGGGGCCTTCATCTTGTCCTTGTACCGATCATTGATCATTTTGACAGGTATTATGATGGCCAAAGCAACCAGGCTGGTGACCAGGTCACAGATATTGGTGTTTTGGATGTACCTGAAAAAATCCACCCATGTCAGGATGAAGGACCCCACCCCTTCGTGACGGGGAATATTCAGCCCAAGGAGGTACTTCATCTGGGAGGTGATGATGGTGAGGCTGGAGCCGGCCACAAAGCCACCGAGGAGAGGTTCTGACAGGTAGACAGACACAAAGCCCAGCTGTAAAACCCCCAGCAGGATCTGAAAAGCAAAACAGCCATGTCATTAGCATCCATGAGAAGGGCTAGAAGAAGTGGCTGGAAATTTATGTCAGTTTGCTTCTACTTCAGCATATCTAGCTATTCTGCCTGCTGAGTGTGAGACCCAGATTTTTGTCTTAGGTAGATAATGTGGAGTATTGAATACTAAAGACTGCTAAACAGAGTTGTCTGTGGTGAGAGATGCCATACAAGAAAGGCTGCAGGATCCACATTGCTGTGTCTTTTCAAGCAATAAGGGCGCAGAGTTAACACTGGAAGGCCAGAGAGCAGACAGATCAAAGCAGTTATTAGCATCACTCAGTGGCACGAAAATAGCGTGATGTACTTTAGTGAGTGATTTTAGTTGTTCCAGTGAGAAGACCTGAAGTTGTCTACTGACAGCCAGCCCCAAGCCATGGTGACATAGCATGGCCTTTAATGAAGTCCCTGCTGATGGCAGAGTCTGTGAAGGCTGATCCTTTTCACCCTGACTGCTTCAGACCTGCAGAGCAGTCAGCTCAGGTCCAGAACCAAAGTGATGGGAAGGTGGCTTGCAGTTCCCTCTATTTCCCCTACTGTGTTTGATTCTAAGCATGTTTCAGACACATTCAAGGACCCAGCACATGGGGGAAGCAAAACCTTAAATTCAGCTGTGTTCAGGGTTTTCAGATCACTGCAGCTAGCTAAAGGTGCCAGGCTCTAGTTGCACTTAGGAAAGATATCTCATGATTTTTAAGTCTGAAGTGATAGCGGAGCTTAGAGTTGTTAAGCACTAAGAAGTTCCTAGCAAGGAAACTGCACAACAGTGAACATTTGTACCTGGTAAAGACCGACCAGAAAGCTCAAGGAAAGGGCCACAGTGATGGCGTAGCAGCTCCTGTCACAGGTACCCGTCCCATTGCTGGAGGAGGTGGCATTGCCTACCAGCAGAGAGCCAGTGCTGTCATCGTACCCCGCTAGCTGGAGGTGCCGATTCACAGACTGCCCAATCATCAGGCAGAGGACACCAAAGGATCCCACAGAGTTGTGGCGTGAAGTAGCCATAGCGACATAGATGATACCGCAGAAGAAGTTTGTGTAGATTCCATAGATGGGATCCTGGTTGGCTAACAGGGAGTATGAGATGGACTGAGGGATGGCGACTATCCCCACCAGGAGCCCAGATATGACATCCCCAAGCAACTGTGTCTTGATGCTGTAACGGGGAAGCCAGTCTAGCACTGGGAACAGCTGGTAGAAGAAGGTGATGATGGTTTGATGATTGCATTTGCAGACCTCTCTGGCTTTTTTCAGGATAAAATCCTTAGTTCTGAAGTCTATGGGCTCATTCTCCTCCAACTTGATGTGTGTAAAGTCAATGGGAGGCTCTTCTGGTGGTAGGGAGCTCTGCACATCTTGTCCTGACATCTGGTTTGACTTGTCCTCCATTGCACCAGGAAGACTAAGCAGGAGAGCAGGTATGAGGAGTCACAGACATGAAGAGTTGCATTCATGTGCATGATGTGCTTTGCTTGGCTCCAGGGCTCATGCAGATTGTACAAATTAACAAATAAAAGAAAATAACCTCAGCCAAACCAAACAGAAAAGCACCTTCTTGTGGTGCCTTTTGTTATCAGTTATGGACCCAATCAAGCACAAACCTGAGGCCATGGTTTGCATTGCATTCATACTGACAGAGATGGCTCCATCAGAGAGAGCTACAGAAGCTGTTGTGCTCTTTACTAGTGGGACAGCAGAGGGATAAAGGTCAGAAAACCTTGCCCTTCTTGATGATGCTTCCATTTAAAATCTAGTTTGAGAATCTTGAAATATACCAAGTGATGTTTTAGGAATGCAACACACAGGTAGGGAAAGTTATTTGCAAAATAATTTTTCCTTTAACATTTTGACATTTGAAATTACATTGCTGTCTTGCATCAAACGAGCCCATCACAGGGACTGGTATCTGCAAAATGAAAGTATGTGGCTTTCTCAGTCTGATTAAGCATATACTTCCCAAAGCTATTCCAAGTTTCTGAGTCAAAATGCAGTTGCAATAAAGCATACCTTTTCATCAGAATTGAACACAGACAAAAGTGGTCCTGAGTGTAATCCTGGCTGCGGTTTGGAAACAGAACTGGGATAATGAGAAATCCTATTCTCCTGCCCTACAGATTCATTTCCCAACCCAATTCTCTTACCTCCGGCTGCAGGAGTCACGGAACACAGAGAGCTCTCTTAGTGTCCCCCAGAAACCACGTGGAGCTGCTCACCTGCTGCCAGACCTGTCTTCTCACCTCACAGCACACACTGAACAGAGAAAGCACAAGCCAAACAACTGCAAACCTCTTTCCTTTGTCCTCCTTCTGAATCACACGTTGCTTCTCTTGAGAAAACTGATTTTTTTTGCCAAGACATGGGCCCTTTTATCTCACCTCAACTGATAAAGACAGTGCAGCCAGCCAAACAGGGCTCTGTTTTGAAAACAAACATCATTCTGGATGACTATTTTTGATGAAAACTTGTTCTAGTTGTTAAGAATGATTGAAGGAGTTTGGAGAAGTGCTTCTGCCAGATAACAGTATTGCTGGTATCTGGGGGTGTGTTGGCTAAACAAGGGGAGCAGCGCACAGAAATCTTCCTATGTGTGCTATGGCACTGCCCCTCCCTGGGGCCCAAGTCCCACTGGGCTTCTGTGCTCAGATCTTCATCTATTCTTGATGTGATTTTGATTAAAAAAAAAAAAACCCTTCAGTGAAACAGACATTTTTTCTTTTCTTGTAGCTTTTCTACCATCAGGCACCTACCTGACCCTACAGAAAACTGTATTTCAGTAATTAGAGGTAAATAAAGAACATCAGCATTCTCTGCCTGCAGAAGACATGGTAGGGGAGACAGCTGCTCAGTGTATTTATCTATTTATGCTAATTCTTCTTTTTCTGCCATTCCTTCACCACTCACGTACTTTCAGATATACCTGCTGATAGTTCCTCTCTCCCTCCCTCTTCTTTCAGTTGCTGACTATTTCCCTTAGCCTTTTCTTTCCACTAATGTTTCAAAGATGATCCCTTCATATGCTTTATAATCCTTTCTAGTTATAGCTCATTTTGTACCTTGGCCTGAGTTTGTCTCCATTCACTTATTTTTCATCTTCATGCTTACTAAATGACCCCCATCTCCACCTTTTGTATGATTCCTTCATCTTGAAGTACGGTCACTGAAGAACTGGTGATTCAGCCAGGTTCATCTTGAAGGCTGGCTTATTTGCCGGGACAAAACACATCTAAGCACAATCCATCCTCTGACTTTTCACCTTATTCAGGTCAAGGAGTTCAGATCTTGACAGTCTTTACAGCATTATTACCCACCACAAAGATGGGACAAAGCATGTTCTCCACTTATGACAATATCTAGACTGCACTTAACCTCAGCACTGCCCTCACTGCATGTCACGTCTCCTTCCTCGTGTTCCACTTAGGCACTGCAACTCTTACATGTTATGATTTCCTTTACCTCTTGCCACAGGTTGGTAGGTCTTGACTTACCCATACTCTCTCAATTCGTGCTGAAGGTTATGCCTTTGAGAAGCTTTTTTCCATTCCTTCAGTCTCTGTTCTTCCCCTACCATTCTTTGTGATTTTTTAGTTGCCTGAAGCCTCTTCTGTGTCTTTCCCTTTCTTGCATGCAAATTCCCAATTGCTTTAGTATACTAGACTTTAAACCATTCCATACTTTCCATGCAATTACATTCCCAAGCTCCTTGTCCCAGTAGACTTCCCCATGGGGTTCAGTTCTCTGCAGCGGCCTCTCTGGAATGGAGGGCCTTCATGCAAGAACAGCTTCTGCTCAGTCCTTGTGCCTGTTGGCATTGAGGAGAGGCCTTTTTATACTCTCCATCCCAACAGAAAGAATGTAAGAGCATACTTGGTTACACTGACCGCTGACTAAAACTCTAAAATTGCTTTTTCTGCATGAGGTGAGGTAAGGGCAGAAACTGGAAACATTTCACATTTACTCTAGAAAATCTGTAACAGATAAGCTTAAAAAATAAATCCACAACATTTCAGGTGACCTTCAGCTGGCAGAGGACATGAAGCCTTCCAAGTGCGAGGTCACTACAGCTAAACATCTGAAATAGTTTGTTTTCAAATGCATATTCACGGGTTGATCTTTATTGCTACCATAAACGCACCTGTTAAACTCCACTGTGGGAAAGGTTGGGTTGGACAGATGGTGACTATTAGCTTGAACAGTGCAAACGTAGGTAAGACTTTTCCTCTCAGTAATATGGCATCTTCTGTTTTTTTAAGAGAAGCAAAAATGCTTCTTTTCAGTTGTAGCATGGTATTTGAGCAACGTAACAACAGTAGTGCAATATATTGAACAGACATTGCAAACAGCTAGAACCAGAACAGTGGAAACCCAAGCTCCGGGTGCAGTGGAGCTGCAACAGAGGGCTATATCATTCTTACAGTGGGTTGGTGAACAGTAAGCAGGACATGAGCCAGCAGTGTGCCCTCACAGCCCAGGAAGCCAATCATGTCCTTGGCTGCATCCAAAAAAAAAAAAAAAACCATGGCCAAAGTAAGGGAGGTGATCCAGCCCCTCAACTCCTTGCTGATGAGGCCTCACCTGGAGGCCATCACCATGTCCAGATGTGGAGTCCTCAGTGCAGGAAAGATGTGGACCTGTTTGAGCACATCCAGAAGGGCCACAAAAATGATCCAAGGGCTGGAGCACATCCCCTGTGAAAGCAGGCTGAGAGATGGAGCTGTTCAGCCTAGAGAAGAGAGAGACCAGAATTCAGTTTCTTACAGACCCCCTTTAGATAGAAGAGGACAAACTTTAGCAGGGCCTGTTGTGATAGAACAAAGTTAAATGGCTTCAAACTAAAATGTAGGAGATTTAGACTAGAAGTAAGTCATATTTTACAATAAGAGAGGTGAGGCACTGGCACAGCTTGTCCAGAGAGGAGGTGGATGCCCTAGCCTCAGAGGCATCCAAGGTCAGGCTGAAGGAGCTCTGAGCAACCTGACTGAGCAGCAGATATCCCTGTTCATTGCAAGGAAATTGGACTAGATGATCTTTAGTGCTTCTTTATAACACAGTCAATTCTATAATTCTAGATGATAACTATCCCAAAATAGAAATATATCACAAAATTTGCTGGGTACGTGTTTGTTACCCAGGCACCTTGCAATGGATAAGTGCATTGACTTCACTTCTCTGCTGTTGTGTCAATGCATTGTTTGTGTTTAGCAGGACTAGCTACATCTCAGGCAATACAGTTGTTTTCTGTGAAACAGAGCTAACTGCACATGCAAGGATCTTTATTTGTTTTTAGGTATGTGAATATGCTTATGACTATTTAACTCCTGGAAGCTTTTCAGGTAGCGTCCCAAGTGTTTTGGCTCCATAAGTTGGCCGGTCTGCCTTAGTACATGTGTGTGTCCCACAGCTCTGCAGGTCCTGAGATCACAAGCCACTTTAACAAAACACAGCAAATAAAACAAGTAATGGTGCCTGGAATCTAAACAAAGTGCTTTTCTTTCCCTTTACATTTGGGACTGTACTGTCTTTTCAGAAGTCAGTAAACTGCCTGAACTTCTGGTTCAGTTCCCCTTGGAAATGAATTTTCAAGATGCAAAGATTTTTGTTTTTTAAAAAAGGGAAACAAGCTCAGAACTGCTCCCATTGCTGATACATGGCAAAACGTTAAACAGCACTCAAGGACAATAATTATCAGAGCCCATCTATGGTTCCTCCAAATTCACAGTTTTGAAGAGTTAACACCAGAGAATCTAGAAGCAGTACACCAGGTCATCCCAGAAAATAAGATAGCTCTTTGCAGCCTCCTGTTATTTTTCAGTTTATGATAATGTGCAGGGGTCATAGCAGAATATGCGAGGCAAAAACAAGGGTTCTATTCAAACATAAACATTGGAGGGCCAGAAGTGCCACTCACCCTAAGACTGCACGTGTTAATACAGTTACTCCACTTTTAAGTTTGAGAGAGACAAAGGGCCCCACAAATAAATTTTAAAAAGCACCCATTAGAACTACTACTCCCTCCCACCAATGAGCCACAAAGACAAACATGCAAATAATGCTTTAAGTGTGTTTTGGAAGATGCAAGATAAAAAAATCCTTTGGAAAGGGATTCTTTTTAGGGATAACAAATCTAACTGGATGTGGAAGAGCATCTTTGACTGCAGATACAAACACTGGGCACCAGCTGCCCCACTACTGGGGACACCATCGACTGGTCTTATCCTTTGTCTGCTTGTAAAAAGATGGAAAAACCCCCAGCATATCACAGAACAAAAGCTTGGGGATTTGGAGAGCATCCCCCGTTTGTATAAGGAGAATGAAAGCAATTCCTTGCTAGCTTCACAACAGTTTGTTGCTGTTTTTCCTGTGTGACAACTACCTAGTGCTAATGACTCTTTTCTAAATTATCCAGCCAATAATTGAAAATTCCATAATGGCTCAGTAAACGGATTAAATTGATTACAGATGAGTACTACGAAGTAAACCAGGGAGACATTACTATTTCATACTGAACTGGCACTCCGCCCAGGCTGCACGGCATCACTCCAGGCCTGGCCTGCTGCTTCTACCTGCAAGCCCCCAACACTTCTGAGGCCATGCTCATGGGATGCCACTTGCCCTGCTGGCTGGGTCACAGCTAAGGAGCGTCCAGCGGTGGCTACAAAGATGGGAACTGTTCTGAAGGGCAGGATTTGCAAGGGGCAACTGGGGTCCCCAGTTTTGCTTGGCCCAGAGCAGAGCAGGCTGAGGGGCAGTTCATGGCAGCTGCAGCTCCTCACAAGGAGCGGAGGGCAGTGCTGAGCTCCCTCTGGAGCTGTGTCAGGGGAAGGCAGGTAGAGGTGAAGGAAAGGTTCTGCCTCAGAGGGCAGCAGGCATGGTCCCACACTGTTCAGAAACAAGATATGAATTTTGGGTGGCCCCATGTGGAACAAGGAGCTGGACTCAATGTCCCTAGTGGGGCCTTTCCAATTCAGAACATTCTCTGATTTTTAATAGATGTGTGGGGCAGGAGGGCTCGCCTGGAATATGTACAGAGACAACTACAGCTGTCCGCAGGTAAGGTACAGCCTTACATAGCACCAAAGGGTGCTGCTGATTGAAGCCCATCACCTTGGCTCTGTGTCAGCAGGCATCAGTTACCCTGCTAAAAGCCTTACACTTTTGAAGAGAACAGAAAGCTCCTGCTGACATCATCTGAAGCTGAACGCACCTAGCACTCCTGGCACCAACACACACACAAAGGAAATATCAATGTGCTGAGGTCTCCTAAGGTAAAAGGTGCCCTCAGGTAAAAGTTGGATCAAGAAAACCTTCTGTATAACACAAGGGCATGTATGGCTATATAAAGTTCACTGTAACTGCCCAGAACTGCACTCAGCATTGGTCTATTTTTGCTCTAACTCTTCCTGACCATGTCACATAACCAGTTAAGTCAAATAACACTGAAACACACTGCAGCATTTTATTATTATTATTATTTTACAGTTGAATAGGCAATGCTATGTGCTGCAAGTACACACATCTGACAATGCTTGCACTTTAGGAATTCAAACCTGGCCCACAGGAGGGTGCTGCTCACCCTGATGCAGCACACAGCTGTCAGCATTTCTTATTACAGCCACATCTCTTCACAAGAAAATTACAGCCACTTGCACAGAGCACTCAAGATAGAAGGTGAAAGCCACCCATATATTGTTAATACCTTTTTCTGTGTTGACAGAAAATTTCCATGTGTGCTTATGTGTACCAAACACAGTGCAGGAAAAGCTCATGCTAATTTAGGAAACTCAGATTTGCATGCAGCTGTGTAGACCACATTTACAGCAGTGACTGGTGCAGCAGTGGAGAGAAACAGGGAGTAGGTCACTGCTCAGATGTGTGGCTTTTCCTCTTAAAATTTAAAGCTGCAGCATCTGTTAAGGTATCAAGCATACATCTGACAGCAGAAAAGAACATAAATATCTTTTAATGATTTACCACAACTGATGGAAAATTCTTCTTTTAACAGTCTTCTGCAATGACAATAAGGCACAAGAACATTTTAAAATGGCAGTTGATACAGAACATGTAAAGTCAGCAATACGCAGAAGATATAACCCCTAAGTATGTTTTATTGGTAGAACATAAGATGATTGACAAAACATGACTCCCATCACAGGCTTTGGTCAGTGAGCACAGCACTCCTGAGGAGCTGATGGCAACACATCTGAGGCTGTGCACAAAGCCACATCTGTGCTAGCACACATACAGAATAGGCAAAGGCAAGGGGCAGACAGCCTCCCCAGCACTCTAGATTCCAGCACCAAACTGGGGGAAGTATCACACCTCGTTTAAACTGCACGTATAAATAGTAATAAAAAGGCAACCCATTATACATGTTATTCAACTTTCTAAACTAACTACTTCTGTGAACTGGTCTAGCCAGACAAGTAGTTTTTCCATTCCTGAAGTCCTGTTTGTTTAAGCTAACTCCCAAGTTTGGAAAAGCTCCTCCAGGCAAAATTTATCTTTTAATTTATTGAGTAAAACATTGTCACAAACAGTACCTTAAAATCAATCTGAATTTAGAATATTCAGAAATCATATTCCAGATTATACCATAGTGCCAGAGATGATTGTCGGTAAGCAGAGGCTGATGAAATGAAATCATCATGTGCTTATCAGAAAGAGTGATGCTCTACCTCTCATTAAACATGTTTCAGTTAGATTTATAACACAAAATTTCGTTTCTAAAGTCAAAAGTTAGACATTAAAATTTGGACCCAAGTCCAGTGGAATGTTTGGCTTCCCATCATTCTGGGCAGTCCTGAGATGACTTGGGAGCTGGACTAAGAACTGAGTGCTTTCAGACTCAAAATTCAAATATTTTGGGCAGCACACTTCCTCAATGGCAATTTGACTCTCCATCAAACGTTGTAGTATTCTGTCTATTTGCATGTTAGAGAAATATGCAAAGTGCCTTATCTTATCTCTGTGAAGCATGATAAAAGGTACTAATTATGCTATAAACTAAATATATATATTAAATATTAGTCATTTTACCTAACCAGAGGCAACACTTTTAGCATTACAATCATCTCAAAAGAAAAGGCAAGACTCAAAATGATTTTTACTTCAGAAGAAATTCTATTGAGTCAATAAAGATCAGGTTCTTCTTCCACATGAGCAGCTGCTTCAACAAAGGCTTACAAACACAACAACCAAGTGCAAATAATTCTCGGGACTTAACAAAGCTATTCAAAATGCAAAGGCACAGAGCCTCATCTGTGCTAAAGATATTGCCCCTTTCAGCTATGCCAGCATAGCAGAAGTGCAAATCCCTTCTAATGAGGCAATTATATCAAACTCACAATGGTACCTTAGCCTGAGACTCGGCAAAGCACAACAAGCTATACAGACAAAAGGCACCCTGGATTGCATTAGCAGATGACTCCTATCTGACTCCTATCTGCATCACAGCTTTGTTAGCTTAGTTAATGCTGTTAAAATAATCTCTCTACAGCATACAAAAAAAAAAAAAAAAAAAACCGAAAGTAACATCCTGAAAAGGAACTGTTTGCCTGAAGTGTTTCACACCCAACCAATAGGGCTTCCTCATGTTCCAGTTTCTGTGATCTAGGCCAGCAGTTTGGATCCTGAGGGTGATGACTTCAGCCTCATTAAAAACCTCTTAGCAGCAACACCTGCTAACAGGTATTCAAGCATACTGGGAACAGAGAGTTCAAACAGCCTTTGGGTGAAAGATTCAAAGAATGGGACCTGGGGAGATTTGTAGTGTTGCCCCAACAAGGTCTGGGTACAGGAAGCACAGACCTTGCCAGGCAGGCTTGCACAGCAAGATGCAGATGTGTCTGGCACAGAGCTCACACACAGGCACAAGGATGAGGGCTGCAGCTGGGACCAACTGACTCAAAAACCCAGAATGCTCTCTGCCTGCAGAACCTCCTGTCTGCAATTCAGGCCGGTCAGCAAGTGATTTCAGCATCTCTTGGCACAAGCCAGCCAAGTAAGTAGAGCTGAAGGAAATGCCATGTTTCCTACCTCCCACCCCCAACACCCCAGAGAGAGATCTCCCTGTTCATCACTGCAATCTGATGAGGAAGGAGTACAGATATCATAGCGGCTGTGTGATCTCTTCTAGGAGAGTCAAGTACAGAATTAGATTAGAAGCATACAAAAATAAATAATCACAAAGCCAGAAATCCCTTTCAATACCGAGGACGGGACACTGACTCATTCAGCAGCACCAGACAGGAACGAGGTCCCTGTGTTATTATTACACTCATGTAAAAAGGCACATGGCTGTACAGAGTGCCATCACAGGCCTCCTACCAGGCTTGTCTGTCCTGGGAGGCACAGCCACTTGTACACAAGCCCTTGTGCAGCCCCAGGCCTGGCTGCAGCTCTCCCAGCAGGAACACGGGGCTGCTCCCCACAGCACCAAACACTGCGGGATCTGAGGGTGCCTCTGCAGTCTTTGCTTGGGAGCTTTGGTCTCGCTAGCAGACTTGACAGGAAAACTGAATAGCAGCTCATAGGTAATATCAAAATATGCTAAGATTTTTCTATTTACAGTCAGTCACACAGAGTGCCTTACAGACAAACACTGAAAGGTGATGAGATGGATTGTGTGATGAACTGAAGAGCAATGACCAGAGCTACAACAACATGAAGATCACTAAATAACACAGGACCAAAGTTAAGAATTGTAATGCTGGAGTGCTACATGATGAAAAGTACAGCAGTAATAACAGGGTGACACAATACCAGGCTACAGCAAATGAAAACAAGCTCCACTGCAACAGCCATAGACACAGAAACAAAAGAAGAAAATTTGCTTACCTCAAGAAAACCTCAGGTAGGCAGGGATCTCCAGGCACCCTCACCTCCACTGCCAACCCTTAAATGAGGTCTGGGAAAGGGTGGATCCTGGCTCCATCCTTCCCAGTCATTCAGCTGCACTGCATGCACCTGAGCTCCCTTGGTTGGCCCTGCCTTCCCACCAGGTGCTCAATCAGTGGTTCAAGCCACGACTGAGCATTTCCACTACAACAGTGTCACCGTAAATCCAAAAATAAGAACCATGTGCATCACTTTAACACCTTCCTATTTTTGAAATGGATTAAGAATTTGTTCTGTGTCAAAACGTTTATACAAGTGAAACATTTATTAGTGCAATTGGCACATCAGGAGCTGGAAACTACTGCCTACAGCAGCAAGAAATGTAGAGAAAGTCTGACATTTAGCAGATCACTGAAGATACTTCCACTAGCCTTCAGTATAGCTGAGATTATGAGTGTTAATTTCCATAATGCCACCTTGTTACTGTTAATGAATGTGCTAATGATCTGTTAATTCCTCATTTAGACAGATAACTGCTGAATTAAGACATTTGGGAGCTGCCTTACAGGAGACAACAGGTTTACGCACCTTCCAGGTTGGCCCTGGGCTGTGAAGGCCTCTGCGACAAATGTTGCTACTCTGGGCAGCCCAAAGGCAATCACTGTGGGATTCATTCTTTATTAGATGACAAATTAAGCTGAAGGGATAAGAGAAGGTCGGAAGCAGCCACTTTGCAAAAGCACAACTGGAGACATAAAGCTGCAAAAGGTGCATGTACGTTTATGTACGTGTATACAGGTATATATGCATACACACGTGTCTGAAATTCCTTTAGGAAACAATTTTTTTTAGGGCAACAGTTTTCACTCAGTGGTCCTTGGTGCCTAAACACGAAGCTAGATTATTTCTCCAGGATCCACAAACACACGGAAGCAAGGCATGCTTCTTGCTCTAGTGGGCCTGAATTCACTTATACTTGTGTCTCCATTAAAAAAAAAAAAAAAGGCTTTAAAAGAAAAATGCCTGAAAACCCACCATTTTAAGAAATCCCAGCCAGGACAAGCTTTAACCTTCAGTTAATGCCAAAGGACTCCCTATTACATTAACTGTCTGCCAAGTGGAATTTATCCGTATTCCCTACCAACCAGGGCTGTATGCATTTATACAGAGAATAAACTGCAGCCTACAGCTATTATCTTAAACAAGAACATCAGAAGTTATTTTTTTGTTGTGTGTTTGGGGTTTTTTTGTTGTTGTTGGCTGGCTGCTTTTGCAGTTGCATTTTAATACATTTTTGTGTGTGTGTGTTTTGCTTCAAATTCAATTTGGAGGCTACACTGCCAATTGTGGCTGCACAAACAGCACTGCTGCCAAACATGATGTGCTCCAGCTAAACATAAATCACTTTAGCCTATCTTTTAGCTGTAATCTAAATTAATTATTTGAAAATCAATTTATGGCTGTTTTATTGTGCTTTAATGCAAACAAACACTCAGGTGCTACAACTATGCATCCTTTACAGCTGTAGTACTGCTCCTTGGAACTGATGCATTTTTCTCCCTTCTCTATTCCTCCCTTCTTGGCACAGGTGGAAATAAATTTGAAATTTGAAAAAAAAAAGGTGTTTAATAAATACTTTTTATTTTCTTCTTCTGTTATCACTGCGCATTGTCACAAATCCAAAAATCCTCTCCTGGGCAGCATGGAAAGGGTAGAAATCATGAGCACAGACAGGATTCACCCACAGCACCTTCTACTTTGCTTCCATCCCTGCCCAGGAGAAAGTCTTCAGGAACATCAGAACAGCTCATTCCTTCTCAGCTGCCACTGCCATGGCAGTGAAAATGAATAGCTAGGGGTAGGCATTTAAAAATGGCATGGGTAATTTTGTTTAGAGTTGAAAGCTGTCCTGTAGCAGGATCCTGGCTGCTGGAGCTGCTCCCTCCTGACAGTGGCCCCCACTTTGATAATACAAACTTGGTCCCTGTAATTACCCAAAGTGCAAAAGGGATTCTTAGCACAGAATAAAAGTTTTTGCAGAAAAGAAAGAAAATCAGCAGTAGATATTTGGGATTCATCTCCTTGTATAAACATGCCTTGAGGCTATGAAAGAAAATTATTTGTGTTTTTTGAACGCTGCAGAACCTTTAGAATCTCTGATACTTGAAGACTGGCTGTTGCCTTAGTAAGTCCAATTCTAGAATCTCAGTTATGTGATCCTTTCCCATACATGCTAGCGTCCACCCTGCCCACTCCCTAAATGTTTTTATACACTCCTATGATGTCCTAAAAAATGTAATAAGTTCACCTAGCACATAAATGTTGCCAGGTCCTTAACTTCCTTCTATCTGTTCCTTCTCTTGAGCTCTCAGCTCCTAGACCGAAGCATCGTGTGGCATTTCAGCTTTCACTGAAATAAGGGAAAATTTCCTAATTGCTCAGAAAAATAAAATCATCCTAAATGGAAAATGTATTTCTATTTAGAAAACGTTTCATGATTTACATTGCATTTTCTTACTTTTTTGATTCCTGACTCATTTTTGAATGATTAGAATGAGCTTATTGTCACATACAACACCTTTTCCCTCTTAAAAGCTGTCAAGAAACTGCAGTTCAGACTACAAACTACCCTGGCAATTAGTAAAAAAAAAAAGTTCATCTTTCAATCATGCTTATGCTTTCATAATTGTATTCTATTGCTGAAAGAACAGAGAACATCTTCCTACCCAGTGCCTTTATTTCAACATGAACAATAGGGACTCTTCACTGTTCTGCATAATTTAAAAGTGAAGTACAAAGGTTTATTTTCACTAAGGTGGTGAAGAGCTTTCAGCAGATTTCTTTCTGGCTCTTTTTCTGATTACCTCTCTTCTTGGCCAATACCTCCATTACAAAAGGCCCATGACTGAGCATATGTAAAGGATTTATGGTCAATAAAACCTGCGCTCACACAGGAAGTCTGCATGGCACAGGCAGATTTGGCCAGATGCTGGATAATCTGTTGGGCCCTTTTCAATCTGATAACTGTGGTTCTGTCAGTTTGGCAAGTAAAACTGGCTTGTATTGTGTTGCAACCCATGAATTAGAGATCTTTCATATCTAATGTTCACAATCCTAAAGCATTCCTAAATCCTAACAAAACAAGCAATTGACCATAAGTATGAATCAGACTTCTAAGCAATCATGTCCAAATAAAAATACTTCCAGAGAGATTATCCAAAGAGATTCAAGCAAAAGAGCAATCTTTCCTGGCATGTAAGGGACTGCACAGAAATTAGATAACCATGCCCCCGCTTATCTGGCTGCATTTGGCTGTCAAGACATGATGACAAAGCATCATCCAGAGGTGACAGGTAAGTTACAAGCTATGCATTAAGACTTTTTTGTTGCATGATTTTCCTTTTCTATCTGTCCTAATATGACCAACCAATCACAACGTGATTAAAAAAACAGAGTAAACAGTACCTGTCAGTCATTCCTTAAAAATATAAGGCTGTGATGATATGAAAAAAAAATTTCTCAACTAGGAACAAGAAACAAGTTGCCTTGTAGCAGCATTCAGCTAGATGGGTTGCTTAGAACGCTTCTAAAGCTTGTCTCATCTAGAAAGACCTCCATGCTGATGATCAAAACAGAAGAGAACCAAGAAATGGAAAGTGGATGACAAAAGTGAAATGAGATGAATGTTCACATGAAACTCTTTGGTTCGTATACAGCTCATGAAAAACTTGAGTTGCATTCAGTCAGTACCATACATACAGCAATGCTCATTTCTTTCCAGGCTTTGTTCCAACTTGTTGCCTTCCCACAGCTAGTTCTTAGAAGCACAGGTCCTGCTGTGCTCCTGTGCACCCAGCGCAAAGTCCACGGCCTGATGCACACTGTGAAAGAGAAGATGGTCCTCCCCCTCTTTGAAGAATTCTCCCCGCATTAGGGAACTCCTCACTGAAGGATTGCACTGTGCCAGTAGCACCTGGACATCTATCTCACTGTAGTCCTTGCAGACCTCTTTGAGCGTGCGTATTCCTGCTGTGTCCAGAAACTGTACTGCACAACAGTCAATCACTATTGTGTGAAACCCCAACGGCTCAGACACAAGCTCCATGGAAACGCTGGTCTGGTTGCCACCAGAACCCGCTTCCTTCTCTCTAAGCAATCTTTTTGCTGCCTTTTTCTTTGCTGCCTTCACCAAGGCTGGGTTGACTCCAGTTTGCTTGTACAGTGCGGATTTGAAGCACTCTTTGTTGATGTAGTAGAGGGGTGCTTCAAAACGCAACACCACAACCCCTGGCTTAGTTTCTAAGTTCTTATAAGCAGACAGGGACTCATACGTTTCAGACTCTGCCACCCAGCCAAGCAATGGTGCCTCTGGTTTCTGAGTTCGAAAAATGACACAGAGCATAGAGAAGCAAACACCAATCAAAAGACCAATCTCAGTACTGATGAGTGCTGAGGACGCCATAGTAACTAGCCAGATCACCGTGTCCACCCTGCTCAAATGCCACATTTTTGGCAAGTCTCTGAACTTTCGCAGGGCACCTCTGAGGTTTACAATGGTTATGACAGCAAGGACACATTTCTGAAGGGAATAAAACAAAGGTGCAATCACAAGGAGGACTATTAGGATTAACAAACTAGTCACAATGCCAGAAACCTGTGTTCTACAGCCTGTTGACTCTTTAATAAGAGTCTTAGCAAGAGCTGCACTTGTTGTGAAGCAATGGAAGAAAGAGGGAATGATGTTGCAGAAGCCAATGGCATACATTTCCTGGTTGGCCTTCACGGTGTAACCATGCTTCTTGGCAAACATCTCTGAGAGGGAAACAGTGATGGCAAAGCCAATGACAGCGATGGGGATAGCATCCAATGCCACGTTAGGAATCAGGTTCCAGTCAGGAGGGCTGGGTGGCAGAAAGCCAGTTGGGATGTGCCCAGCAACACTTGAGCCATAGGTTTCTTTCAACTTCCCTAAGTGAGACGCCAGAGTAGCTGCCACAACCACAGCTAATTCAACTGGAATTGGAGCCTTGAGCCTGGATTTAAAATGTTCATTAAGCTCTTTAGTTGGGATAAGAACAAGAAAGCACAAAAAGCTGGTGATGACATCACACATGTTAGTCTTGTGTATGTTTCTGAAGATGTTTATCCATGTGGTTATGAGGGAGCCGACGCCACTGCTCCGTGGAATGTCCAGACCCAGGAGGTACTTAGCTTGTGATGTCAGGATGGTAAAGGAGGCACCCGTGACAAATCCGCTGAGCAATGAATCGGAGAGGTACACTGAGACAAAGCCCACCTGAAAGAAACCCATGGCCACCTGCAAGGAATCAACCACATACAAGAGATTAGGATTCAAACTTTGTGGATGTCGTCATCGTGGGGATCTGGAAAAAAGTGGGTAAGAAACATGGCCTTGGAGGACAAGGCATGGTCTCAGCAAGAAAAAGACAGTCTCCAGTACTCAGCTGCTCCTTGTGTACCACACTTAAATGAAATGCACTTCCAACACAGAGCAGGCTTTTTTAGAGGTCACAGAGGCCTCCATGCTCTGAACCCATTCTTATTCTGAAGCCAATGAGCCAGCAAAAAAAGGGTCCCAAGAAAAAAAAGCATTTGGAATACTAGTTACTTCTATCATTTCTGTCTCAATTTCTTTCAATCTCTGCGAACTTTGCCGAGATCCAAAATCTATGCTTTCTTATGTCTCATGCAATAAAATACGACAACCTGCAATAAAAATACACCTTATGGTCTAACAGCTGCCCTTTGCACTGCATAAAGCTTGCTGCATCCAACTTGAGAAGTATATGAGCTTCAAACTCTTGTGATGCACATTACATAAATAGAGAAACTTTTGAAGTGCCTTGGCATTCATTTTTATTAATGCTAGCTGAAGGGAGAAATCCTTGGTGTTCTCCCACAGATCTACCCCAACCACATGAAGGGAAATATCCCTTCCTTCCCAACAAGCTTCATGTTAAACGGAGCTAAATGTCTCCTTTTCTTCTCCTCTACACTTTGGTGAGCTATCACTGTGAATGTCACTGTAGGAAGAAATGAATGTGAACTCACGAACTTAAATATCAGAGTTCTGAAGTACAGTTAAAACTAAATCCATTCTGGTTAATGCATGACGGTCTAAAAACAAAGATATCTGCTTTAATTTCAGCAAGCATTGAATTCTACAATCTAAGCAGAGACAGAAGAGTAAAATATTATTAAATAACATATTTTAATATGGTAGTAACTAAAAGCTTCATTTCAAAACTGCTTTATTATCTCAGTAGTACCCTCTTCGTACAGAGTCATAGAATGGCCTGGGTTGAAAAGGACCACAATGCTCATGCTTTCAACCCCCTGCTATGTGCAGGGCTACCAACCAGCAGCCCAGGCTGCCCAGAGCCACATCCAGCCTGGCCTTGAATGCCTGCAGGGATGGGGCATCCACAGCCTCCTTGGCAACTTGTTCCAGTGCTTCACCACCCTCTGTGTGAAAAAAATTCCTCCTAATATCTAACCCAAACCTCCCCTGTCTTAGTTTCAAACCATTTCCTTTTGTCCTATCGCTATCCACCCTTGTAATATACAGTGGCATTGATTAGGCTTTGAATGGGCAAACAAAGTTTCACAAAAAAAAAGCTTAGAGATAAATAAAAAGAAACTGGAAATGGCTTCATTGTTCAGGTTCAGTTTCTTTTTTTGTTGTTGTTTTTATTTTTTAATAAATGCAAGTGACTCAAGCCTGGAATTAATAGTTAACATGACATATTTTGGCCCACTGAAATTGAGCCCTAAGATATAAGCCAGAAAATGCAAGTTTTAGAGCAGAGCAAAGAAGGCAGTGTGCAGATCAGTGTGGGAGTAGCAGGTCTGGCAGTGTTCCATGCAGGTCCTTGCAGTCACCAGCAAGCTAACAAAGCAAGTACAAAACGCAATCCAAACAAGAAAGAGAGCTCAGAGGAGTTCCTTGCACCACAGTAACTGGCAACATCCAGTCCTGCTTAGATCCGTTTGCCTGAGATGCAAAGGACATGTGCAACCCCAGCAGACTGCCCATATGAACCACAAACAGAATTAAAACTATTTCTACAGAATACTTGTTTGTCTATTTCCTCTTACCTGATAAACTCCAGCTATGAAGGTCATGGTGGCTCCTACTTTTATTGCATAGCAGGTTTTATCACAGAGCAGCTTCTGTAGTGTCTGGTTCACAGGTGCAACGGTGGAGTTCACATGCATTACTGCATCCATGTGGTCACTAAGAGCGGCTGGCTCCAACTCATAGCCAGCTCTCAGCACCTCACGATCCACCACTTGTCCCACCATCAGGCAAAGTGCACCAAAGATACCAACAGAGATGTGGCGAGAGGTTCCAAATATGCAATAAATAATGCCTGCAAAAAAGGATGTATAAAGGCCATAAATAGGCTCCTGTCCAGCCAAGAGAGAATAAGCAATTGACTGTGGGACTAGCAAGACCCCCACAATCACACCAGACATTATGTCTCCCAGTAAGCACTCTTTTGGATTGTATTTAGGAAGCCACTGCAAGATGGGAAAGAAACTCATAACACAGTCTTTAACTTTGGCTGGAGTGCAGCTGCAAGTTTTTTTCACTTGTTTAACCATCAGAGCCTTCAGGTTCCTCTTCTCCTCCTGAGGTTCCAAAAACATTCTGTGATAGAAGCCACGTTTAGCTTCACCTTCTTCTGGCATTTCAGACACCGACGGAACATTGTTGAATTCTGCCATGGCTGTCATCTCAGGAGCTCTCTAGCAACAGAAAGAAAGACTGCTTTATTAAACCATAAGTGAATGTGTTAGATCAGAATTCTTAATGGAGCTGGTTCAGAGGATATGAAAAGTGAGGGCTAATAGTCTTGGTTAAGCAGAGGAAGCAAATTCCAATTAAACATGGAAAGAGTCTCCCCATTACATCCTTGTTAAACAAGGAATCAGCTTTCTAAGAAAGAAGCTGATATCCTGTAGAACAAACCTGCTGCTGCTAAAGTTGCGAAATGGAAAAGAATGCAAGAGCACTGTCTCCCAGAGAAGTTTCCTTGACTAAATTGCTGTTTGCAGACCGCTCCGCTGCAGAAAGACAGGCACAGGGTTTGTTGTGGTCCAACAGTCACTTCAATCCAGTTGCTGAAAATTAACTACAATTCGTGTATTTCTCACACTGCACAGCTTGGTCTAAACTTCTTTTATATATGTATTCCATAAGATAAGTATTCTTTGCGCACCAATTACTTCTGCAAACACTGTAAAGATGTGCTTCCTAGTAAGAAGTCTTTATTGACTTTACATGACTTTATTTCACCCAGAGATTCAGTGGCAAAATGCTCTTTGTATTTTTTAGAAGTTGGTTTTGAAGTAAACTACATCTAGCTAAAACAGCACAAACAAAAGGAAGGCAAGTTAAGGGGGACAACGTAAAGTAAGCAGCACATTTCTGCCAGAACATGTGCTCTAACACAGGCTGCATACATCCAGTAAAACAAGGCAGGTATCTGTACGTGGGGCAGCCATACAGCAGTTTACAACAGCCATGTCTGTAACCAACCAGGCTATCTGAAGTGAACACACTGCCTGATGTGGGTAGATTGCCAACAGGAAATACCAGAGGCAGGGACTGGTGTTTTAGCCTCAAAAGATGCTTTCATTCACTACAGCACCTCTCTGGTGGGTAAGCTCCTGCTTCGCACAGAGAACTCAACACAGCTCACTTCTGGTAGCCGGCCGCTGTACTGCTGCTGAAAGGCTGCTGTGCTTTGAGCAGAGACCTTCCTGGCTCCAAATCCACAAATAACCCCACTGCACCAACGCCAGCCGCACCTGAACGCCACGTGGGGACTGCAGGGCACTGTTTGGATCTACGTACCAGAAAGAAGACCTAGCAGGGCAGCCAAGTACATGACTCTCTGTGGCTGCAGTTTTGAGCGCAGGCTGAGGAATGGCTCTGGAAAATTCATGTTCCAATGGGAAAATAATAATAATAATAATAATAAAAAAAACCAAAGCTTAATGCACTGCTGTGTTAGGTGAGCCCTAAGTGGAAAATTCCAGTTTGAACTCAAGTCTTCTTTCTGCTATCCGTCTCCTTCTATAGAGTCTGGCCCTTGTAACTTAAAAAGCTAAGTTCTGGATCCAAAGATTACTCCACCCAGAACTGTGATACATTTATATTTTTAGGGATAACATTACAAACATATTTATTTGTCACCATATTTGCTCTCCTTGTTTAAGATAATCCTCTAGTACAATAGACAGAAAGAGAACAAAGGTCCCGTTTTGCCTATGTGTGTTCTTAATCTTTCCAAACCTCTATCTCAGAGCCTCCTAGCCATGCAGACTTACTGTACTACAAGCCTATACACACACAGTGACAAACGTCCCTTGGCTAGCAGCTGTCAGCACAGTATCTTCTATGTATTTTAGAATGATTATAGGCTTAGAAAGTCTTATGAAGAATTAGAGTATTTACTTCCTAATGAGGACACCTACAGTGCAAGGTGTGACTGGCTCGGGATGACACAGGGATCGTGCTCCCAGCAGAATGCAGACTCCCAGCACTCATCCTCATATTCCAGATATCTAATCTCACCCACCCACATGGTATTGCAAAGTCCACTAGGGAATTATTTATAGTACATACAAGAACAGCAAATGCTGCCCAGTGAGAATACAGCAAATTCGTGTTTGCATTTGCTCAAGAGGTTTTATTCATTTCACAAGCACAGACTAAGAAATTAATATGCTTTCATCTACTGCTGAGCAAATCAATACTGCAAAATCTGGGGGGGAAATTCACCTCCAATTTTTGGTGTGAAGCTACTGAGATCAGTTAATTTTCTCAGACTTCAGAAAAGATTTCAGCAATGAGAACCCTTGCGGCTCCTCTCTCCTCACCCAGGGCTCTCAGGCAGATCACTGAAGCCTGAGAATGTTTCTCGATCGGTCAGGAAACTCAAACATGAAACGCAGACAGCTCAGTTTAGCTCTGTGCAGTGCCATAAAACGTCTGTGCAGTGGATGGCACCTGGGCTGTGCTTCCACAGCACAAAAACGTTCTAAGCACAAATCTTTTTGCCTGCTGAACTCTGAGCACAGAGGGGATCTTTGTGCTCACCTGCATAACAGCTTTCTGTCTGTGGCAAGAAAAGGGCCTTTCAGCACACAGCCCCAGCCTCTAACCATGCAGGACACAAGGAAGTGACGCACCATTTACAACACCCATTTCACCCTTTTCTGCCTGAAAGTGTTGCTTTGTATTACTTTTGTAGCCACGTAGCCCAACTACGCGCAGTACAACCAGATTTTTGTTTCCAAACAGAAAAATTGTTGCTCCAGTATAGCGCTACAGTTAACCTGGAAAAGAAGCTGCAATGTGTCACCATTTTCAAGAAGTTATTTGTATGCCTGCAATTCCCTTTTATCAGCTCCTTTTGGCCCGAGTAAGATCTTCAGGGGGTGTCTGATTGCCACAAGGAACTGAGAAAACAACACGGACTTGTGGAACCTTCCGGTATCTGCCCTGTTATCAACTGGCTGCCATACAATCGAGATACTGGAGGTATCACACTCCTGAGATCTGATGACTTCTGCAGATTGTTTCTGGGTCCCGCCTGGCACTCCTTTACTGCTCCCCCGCCACTTACAGGCAAGGCACCATCTGCCCAATGCTGGGAGCACTGCTGGCAGCACGGGGTGAGCTGCACCTCCACACATCCATCCCAGAACACAGACACCCAGACAGCAAGAGAATAACGGGCTGCAAAGCTCATTCAAGGGCTGAGATAACACATCACAAGCTAAAACTTAGACCAGTAGCAATAAAGAACAGAACTAAAGCTCTACAACACTGATGTCAGCTTTCCAGATTACTTCTCTCAGTTTCACCACCTCCTGCTATCACCACCCAGGCTCACCGCACCCACCTGCCGGACACGAGAAGTTTCAGGCACGCACTCAAAAACGGGTGTATAAACACACGAGTGACAGAGGCACGAACACTGCGAAGAGACGTAGAAGAGAAGCAGGTGAAGCAGAAGCCCAAGTTCTGCAAGAACCGGTTCTATAGAATCGTAGAACCACTAAGGCTGGAGAGACAACTAGGACCATCAGTCCAACTGCCGACCGAGGCTCTCAGCCTTCTCTGGACGCTCTCCAGGAGCTCACCGCCCCTCTTTCAGCGCGGGGCCCCGAGCGCAGCGCTGCAGGCACAGAGGAAGTGCGGGCCGAGGGCGGCCCAGGGCTGCGCGCTGCGAGAGGCGGGCGCCGGGCTGCGGGGAGGGGAAGGCGCCGGAGCACAGAACGCACGCACTTCTTATGCTCCTGAAGCAGCAGCGTTCGCGGAAAGCGTGTCGTTCAGAAAGCCAGCAGGCGCTGAAGTATCCAGGATAATAAAATGGATCGGTTTATGTAAATCCAGTGCCACCCTCCGGATGCCAACGGCGCTCCCCCTCCCGGCAGCTCCCTTCGCTCCGGCGCTGCCCCCCAGCTCACGCCGCGTGCTCTCCTCCCGGTTTCGCCACTTTCGTTTTTTTCTTTCCTGCCGGCTCGAAACACCGCAACCGAAGACCCTCCACAAAACGGGCCGCGGAACGCCGAGCCCAGCGCAGAGCCGCGCTGGCAGCGCTTTTCGCACCAAGTTCGCACCGCGAGCACCGCTTCGACCGCCCGGCTCTGCCCGCCGCCCCTCCGCCGTCTCACCGCGCCGTACGGCTGGCGGCCCGGCAGCTCCCTCCTCCCCGCGCGACCCGGAGCCGCCCCCCGCCGCGCCTCCCGCGGCCGCCGGAGGAAGCCGGGAGCCGGCCCAGAGCGGAGGGACGGCCGCGCCCCGCCTCGCTGCCCCGGCCGGAGCCCCGCGCTGCCTCCTGGCTGCCCTCGGTGCCAGGAAAGCAAGAAAGAAGAGAAAACAAGAGAGAAACAACAACGGGAAGCGGCGCCCGGCGGCCCTCGCCCTGCCTGTGCTTTCGCCGTCAGCGCATGGAGCGAAAAATGTGTCTGCTCTCACTTAATTGGCTTCTTTTTGTTGTTGTTGTTGTTTTTTTCCATGCAAAGGCTCTAATAATGCTTCACTTTTTACTTTCTAATTCGTTCCATGTGTGTTCTCAACTAGCAGCGGCCTGACAAAGCCTAGTGCAGTTACTCGTTGTAATCCTCTCCACAAAAAGAGCAGCCCAAACACCTAGAGACGACTGACCAGAAGAACCCCAGTGAATAATCTGTGTTTTTGCTAATTGAGCCTCTCCAACTTTTAAATTCAAAGATTAATAATCTGTTGGTAACAGTAAGCAAAATGACCTGAACTTTCCATGGCTATCCATAACCATAGTTACAGATACCGTACCAATTTGTTACAGAATCACAGAATGGTTTGAGTTGGAAGGGACCCTTAAAGGCCATCTGGTCCAACCCCCTGCAATGAACAGGGACTCCACAGCTCCATCAGTGCTCAGAGCCCCTCCAGCCTGACCTCGGGTGTCTGCAGGGTTGGGGCACCTCTGGGTAACCTGCACCGATGTCTCTCCACTCTTACTGTAAGGAACTCTTCCTTATAACCAACCTAAATCTTCCTCTTCTAGTTTGAAACCATTTCCCCCTGTCCTATCACAGCAGACCCTGCTAAGAAGTCTGTCTCCTCCTTTCTCTTAGCCCCCCTTTAGGTGCTGACTCTGCTTCGGGGTGCCACTGATACTCGTCGCAGTGTTTCAAGTTGTTTGCTTCAGTATCCAGATCTGTCTGGGAAGCAAGTCCAGCTGCAAAGAGCGTGGACTCTCTGACTGTTCCCTACTGCAAGAGCTCAGTACTCTTTTTTTCCTTCCCCTGGACTAGGGGGTCATGGTCATAGCAGCTGAACCCACTTCCCTTCCCTTCCCTGTTTGTACTGAAGAGCATACATTATCTGAAATCGAACATTGCCTAATATTTGCATTTCATGTGGAACCTTGAACTGCCAAACAGCACATCAATATATGAATGGAGAAAGCAGTGCTAAAGATCTTGTATTTAAGCGCTGTCATTCTGTGGAAATACAGAGTACTCCACATACGTCAGACTCACCCTTGCCACAAGGCTTCAACTGGAAGTGATGGTAACTGGAAGATGCAAGTTACAAGGGAAAAGAAAGAGCAACCTTCCTCTCCCCTTGCTATCTGCTGTCAGAGTCAGCAGCAGCTCTAACTTCCCAATCCTTATAAGGATTTGCACTGGAGTTTTAATGGAGTTTAATATATGGTGAAACCTTGTGAGGACTGGCATCTATTATAAAAGCACAAAGAGACAGCCTTTGTGCAGGAACTCTGTCGAAACCTAATGCCACAAAGCAAAGAAATGGATTCAGAGCCTTTTCATTGTCTTTCTGGTGGTGCTGGCTGTAGCGCAGCTTGGATCATCAAACACACTGTGTCATCTTCAGAGCGATGGGGAAAGAGTATCTCCTTGGGGCACAAATAAAGAAGGTGAGATTAAAGAAAAAAATCCCAAGCACTTTTTTTTCAGAATCACTGCTATTGTTAAGGTTGGTTTTTTTTCCCCCCTTTCACTGTACATGAACTACTGTTAGACTGTTGTTTTTTGTTGTTTTTTTGTTTGTTTGTTTGTTTGTTATAATGCTGTACACTGATTATCTAAAAACTGGAGGAGAATCCAATTTAAGATGAGTAAATCATTTAACTTTCAATTACTTTCCTTTTCCTAAGGTATATTATGTTTTATGGTTAATGCATTTCTATGTGTGGGGAACCTTTGACCTTGGAGAAGTCTGACTGGGTTTCTCATGCTAAGGAATCTCTTGCCAAAGGACCTGACCTGAGGCTTGTTGATGCACAAATGCTGACACGTGCCACCTCCCCATCCTGCTTAGTCTACAAGTCAAACCTGCTGCCTCTGTTTGCCCAGATTTCGCCATCGCTTTTATGATTGTGAATCTTCAGAGAGCAGTTCATTGGCCTACAAAATAACATTGTTCAACAGCTCCAGTGTGGGACAGCTGGGCGTGGTGGAAGCCACTAAAACATGTCTTCCTTCTTGTCCTTCCTTCCTTGTACAACTTGTCATTTAACAGACCTCAGGCTCGGATTTGCAGAACGTTGCATGGAATTTGCAGATGGAGAACATGAGCACTGCTTCATTTGCTGCACAGGGAGTTGTGTCTCTGTCCGCTTATTGGAGCTCATGCAAACCTGCCTCCGTGTGCAAGCAGCTTGTCTGATCACCCAGAGAAGGAAGACAGGCATTTCTTGAGAGAGCCCAGCCAGGGTAAGAGAGACAGCTGTCACCCACCCAGCTACACTCTGTTTAATTCCACCCTCACTGCACACAGCCATACTTCCTGCTGGTATTATAGCAATGTAAAGGAAAATAAG